>CAJNYU010001789.1:115912-127273 GCA_905331475.1 Rotaria socialis | reverse complement strand
GTCCAAACAACGACGACTGGTACAGGCACTGTCCAAACAACGACGACTGGTACAGGCACTGTCCAAACAACGACGACTGGTACAGGCACTATCCAAACAACGACGACTGGTACAGGTACTGCAGAAACAACAACCACTAGTACAAGTCCAACTGATACAATAACCACGGGTACAGGCACTATCCAAACAACCACCGCTGGTACGGGAACAGCAGTTGTGACCACAGTAGCTGGTACTTCTTCTGTAAGTATCAGTGGCTTGACCTCTGCTACGCTTTGGACGGATACGGCTAGTTCGACGACACCAGCATCCACTTCGATTTCCAGCAGTACCACTCGTGTCACTAGTACTACGGCGCGGCCAATTGTGGCAATAGGTAATGATTGTTTTTGTGTTGTTTGGTGTGATTAAGTTAATATGATTTCAGGCTTGTCGAATTCAACAATTTTGATCGTGAAGGTCAATTGTACGAGTGTAAACAATAATGTGTCTGGGGTATGGTGTTTTTGTTTCCTAATGATTTTATAATTGTTTTTTTGTTAATTGTGTAGTTGTATGAGAAGATTAATAGCACACTTTCGGGTAAATATCATTTCAACATAACACCGGCGAATGAGAGTTCAGTGTAAGTTGTAATGCATGCTTTGGAAATCTGGTGTATCGTGCATGTTTATTTGTTTAGTTGCGATGGTTCTGGAATTGCAGAAGTTAGTTTGGAGTTTCCGAACGATTACAGTATCTCAGATGTGCAGGATATATTGAGTGGCGTAAGGAATGTTACATCCGGTTTGGACTTCCCGTTGTTCATTTTCAATAAGTGTGGGCAAAACGAAACAAGTAAGAGGACAATTAAACTGCTTGAAGATCAGGGATTTAATGCAGTGCATATTGAATGAAACTGTTCTCTATTTTGTTTCATATTTTTAATTGACAACTCTCTTTGTAGTTCTGGTTGCTGATGTTACGTCATGTTTTTTGATCAATGCATGTAACTTATGTGGATTAGATCCTGTGCGTGGTAGATGTGAACCCGAAACTGGTGACAGCAAATGCCGATGTTATCAGAATCAAAATGATCCATCAAGACCTTATGTAGGTGATTTTTGTGAAGAATCAAGCATAATACCAATAAAAGCTGATAATAATCCTTCATGGGTTCCAATAATTGTTGGTATTCTAGCTGGTTTAGCTGGTCTATTTTTTGCTATGACTTGTTGCCTTTGGTTTGTAGCTGGTTATCGTCGTCGGCGTAATCATGACAAGTAATCAGAATTTTTTAATGTGGAATTTATTTATTTTTGAATTATATTTATTCAGAGATGATGTGTTAATTTTTCGCCGATGGCATCTACCAAGGGCTCATGTACCAACACCAGTTTCAAATGAAAATAATCCTGATTATATGAATAGTGCAATGTCTACACCAAGCAGTAGTCGAACATATTCTAATCCTGATCAAACAAGTCCCGCCGACAGCACATTCTTCAAAGAACTTGATCAAAAGATGGGTGAGAATCTACGTGCAACAATAGCAAGACCAAATACAAGTGCTATGTTAGCAAGTTTACCATCAGACACAATATCGTTAACTAGCAGTTTTGATCCTATTGATGAACTTGATTCAATTATTGACAATGAAGATCTAAATGTAACATTTCACGATCCATTAAATGATTTATTCGACGATGATGATATGCTTGAAGCCATAAATCCTAATGTTATGCTACCACGCCCAATTGTTGACTCGAAGCCATCGGGACTTTTTTCAGTATGATAATTTTATAGTAACTAGTCTAATTTCTATTCTTTTATTTTTGTTTTCATTTTAGTACTTCTAGAGAAAATCGTAATTGAACAACTATGTCACAGCTCATCAAATACTTATTGTTTTAAATTGCCTACTTTCTGGTGATTAGAATCCATGGTTTTAAAGTTATCTTATAAATAAATATATATATATATTTTTTTTTTGGTCAATCTGCCTTGTTTGCGTGAACCAGACTTTTTTTATTTTTGTTGTTCACAATAAATCTAAATAGGTGTCTCTAATACTATGACGAAAAATTGGCTAATATCGATTAAGAATGAAGATTGTGTCTCTTTCTGTTATATTCTATTATAGCCTCAATAACGTTTTTCAGAGAATAACTAATAATTGAATTATAAAAATATCATCAGTATTCATCTCGCATCGAAATCTGCCCAATGCTGCTATGAACATCATTGAAAGATGAATACATCTTTCTGACTATCGCTTAAAAATGATACTGAATAAGTAGATATAAAAAAAAACAGAAACTGATTCAACTAACAATGATTATCCAATATCTTTGAAAAATGATAAACAGAATTCGAGCTATAGTTTTCTCGTTTACGAACCATTGTAATATTAGATAGTGTGTTAGTAGCATATTAACAAAAGTCTGTCCTTTTATGATTTATACTTTTTTCATTATTCAAAAAAATGGCCACATATACCATTACACTGTTTAATATTTCACAGTCAACAACAAAATTAACTTGGTTTTTTTTATACAGGTCCTATTCAATTATTTCTTGCTACCTTTAGAAAAATAAATATCTTAAACATACATTGCGAGAGAGAAAGTCTAAAAAAATCTCTAATTCATAATGCAAATAAATAGCTGCTTGTTTGTACAGGCGAAAAAGGATGTTATAAACAGAAAATGATTTACAATAATGTCTCCCTGACGCTGGAAACTTCGATATGTTGAGGTAGACTTTGCACATTTCAATTAAAATAACCTCTCATCCATCTTTCAGCATAAATTTAAGAAAAGAAAACAGAAGAGGGAGTAGTTAAAACAAACGAATAGAGAATCAACAGCAGCATGACTTTTCAGTTGTTTTTGTGAATACTCGAAAAGGACGCATAAACTTCCAACGCAATGCATGATTTTCGTTTGAAAAAGGGTAGTTTTTCGATTACGGTGTATTGGAAGTGCCTTATATGTAAATATTTTTATAAATTACGCACCGAAACGTTATTTCTATTAGCTGCAATGTATGTGAAGATGAAAAACTCATAAGAATAATAAAGATCAATATTCTTTTTCTTTTTCTTTTTTGAGTGTTGGGATCCAAACAAAAAGACCAGGATAGATTGATGTAGTTTTCAAGAAGTTCATTGCCACATTTAAAACATTACTGCATTTATAATAAGACAAAATAAAAGGCATTTTAGTGAAAATGCCCAAAACTGTTGATTTGCCCGATGGATGATTTTAAAGAGACTGGCAAGTGGAATCGTTTGATAGATTAAGAAACATAATGCTAGAGGATGATTGACATTTCGTAGGGTCTGTTTATTTATTATTTATGACAAAATTCAACGGTTCCTATTGTTCATTTCAATTGTGTACGCTTATAAGTCAATAGGAAAATCAATAGTTTCTTTTTTCTACTATCGTTAAAAGTCCATTAAAAATCGGACGATTTATTTAAATGTAAAGAAATTTTATTCTGTAATTGAAATTACCTAGAATAGAGAAGTATAGAAATTTATTTCTGTAAAAATAAAAATGCTCTCTGGATCTCAACGACATATATCGGTCGTGAAATATTTCAGGAAATTGACAGAGGTTTAATTTCATAAACAAATACGTCTTATGCATCATATAGATTTCTACTCGCGGCTAACTGAATCTGAACAAAGTTGCTTTACAGTCTTTTTAATACTCTTTCGTCTTTTCTTTGTATTCTGAAACATTTTCGTAGCAAACAAAATTCTATTCAAATCGCCGTCAGGATTCTTCTGTGCGTTTATGTCAATAGAGAAAAAATGAAAACGAATATGGTCGAATTATTCTGAGCGTTATTATGTGTATATTTATATGTTGATCAGAGAGAACCCACCATTCACTATTTGTAACGAATCCAGTTTAACCTTCAATTTCAGTAATATTTTCATCTCGAATATATCGGCCTGCTTATCAAGCGATGCGATAATAGATAAAGACAAAATATACAACGCCGCTCATCACAACTAGCCATTGAATGCGCAGAGAATATTTTATTAAATTCACCGCATCCATCACAACAGGAGGTATTAGTATTAGTTCATCAGCATTCTTATTTTTCTCCTACGTAAACAAAAACAATCATGTCATTTTCATTTCGTACTGTTAGTGGTGCATGTTATTTGCTTTGATTTCGTCCGAGACGATGCGCAAGTCTTCATTTCGTATAAACAATAGCAAACCTATATATTACGCAGACGAAAAACCATTGAAAGTTGATCGTACCATTTTCTTTTTCTCTTTTGAATTTCTTTTTTTCAATCGTTGCAACAATTTGCATTATTAATCATCGACATTCTCAATCCTTCATCCTTCTTTCACTTCTCTAATGTTTACTCAAAGGTATACTCGATAACAGAATGTTGTTTTTTGTATATATTGATCTACGCAATCGAAACGGATAAAAAAGATAAACTAAAATAAATTGAGTTTGAGACATTTTAAGTAGTTCGAAGAGCAGAGACAAAAAAGGGATTTACCCCGGCGTATGATATAATTATATCTGCCAATAAATATATTTTTATCTTGAATTAACAAGCCTAAGCATAGTAAAAGAGCAAAGATTACTTATGTTAGAATTGGCCATAATTATAAAAGATGATTATATATTTCTATTCAATTTGCCTTTTCCTTTTTCTGTGCACAGTCAATTAGTTCAATAGTAGAGAAAGAGCACATTGCTTTGTTTCATTTCATTTCAAAGCGTGAACTTTTCATAATATTTTCCAAAGTTTACAAATCATTGGTTTACAAACATGTTCGCTTTACAGTTGACAAACATCGAGTCGTTTTGAAAGAAAAAAAACCACTTTACTGCCTTCCCTTGCGAACACTTAACGTTAAATGAAAAATTTTCAATCCTGCGTAAGCATAGACTGTACAAAAAAATAATTTTGCGTTTTTCACCGTGGTGGAACTTTCGAACTGTTTGACGAAAAAGCAAAACCCTAGTATCGAAAACATCAAAAAGCAAAAATCTTCATATATTTGATAAAGCGGTTTTCTTTTATTTATCAAGTATTATGTTTTGTGTGATTTTGTAATAGATTATTGTTGTAAAAAAATGTATTCTCTAGAGTTTGTGATACTTTTATCAAGTTACGAATTTAAACGAAAGTATAATTTGGCCTTAGAGATAAAAATATGTTAAAATATTTAGAAAAAAGGAATTAAATTTCGTTGTTGTTATTGCCATTGAATGTATTCATATTCAAACATCCCTACTGATTAGTTTTCTTCACGCTTCTTATTTTTTTTGTGCTTTTTTCCGCAAAAAAAATTATTCTTTCTATTATGCATGTATGGAAAGCGAAAACATGTGTATGCTGACTCTAGTGTACTTTATCGGACCGTTGCAAATGTTGATCTTCTGAGTAAAACGAAAACAGTTTAAGCTCATAGATAGTTAAATACACAGGATTCGTGTATTTTTTTCTTTCTATTTGCATATACACATTGGTAGAATGCAAACATCGCAATGAGTTTGTTGCTTGTGCCGTCTTCGTCGCCCACCGAATCATGATGTTTGAGACACACTATATGTGCCCAAGGTTAAAGCGTGACGATATATTGACTTAACAGGAGCGAAGCTTATATGTGTGTAATAATATGAATACAAACAATCTTAATGCTTATCACTGAAATGTATATTTTTTCAATTTCTATTTTTTCTCCTTTCCTCAGTACATTTTCACTCTGTTTATACCTGATTGAAAATTACTTTTCAAGTAGGTCGACTGCTTAGTTTTATGATGATTCTTTTTTTCTTTTCGATTTTGGTGTGTTGTAATACATCGTAGATTCTTTGTTCTTCTTCCAACTGGTACGCGACATATAACTTGAAATCGAATGTGTATGCAGATACAATAGCATGTCACCAAAGTAAAAGAACAGAAAAAAAGCTGACCGATGATGATTGTTCAATCGACTTTACATGAATGAGAGAGTAACTAAACAATCTTCAACGCTTTTTAGACTTCTCTTACGTTCTATAACGATGTTCTATGGGAGAAATGAATTTAATATGGGCTTCCATCAAAAGAAGCATATGCTTGTTTGAGCAATGAAAGAAGAAGAAAAAAAAACTATGAATTAAATAAAATGTGCATTGATGTAAGTTCAACATAAATTGCTTATGAAAGTTGAAGCAATAGCGATGAGATCAAATCAATTAGTGATTCATTTGCTATTAGTATCATGATTATTATTATTGCGTTTATTATTATTTTTTATTATTTTAACAATGGCTTTCTTATTTTAAGTTTATTTTGTGAATTGACACACATCAATTATTCATTTTTGTTCTGTACAAGAAAAAGAAAAAAGGAGGTAGAATAAAATTCAAATTAAACAAAACACTCATAAATATGTGGGAAGAGTATGTCATGCATAATTTTTCTCGTCGCCAAAGGCAAGCATTGTGTTACTCATGGGTCGTCGAAAAATCGTGGCAAAATAACAACATATTAGTAAACTTTACTCTCGCATCAGTGGGCATCTATAAGGACAGTGCTAAGAGACACTTTTTTCTACTGGCTCTTCTCTTCTCTCGTTCTCTCTCTTACCGGCTTTTGTTTTAGGGATCATATCCTGAAGAGAACACAGAGAGCGGTGACGAATAGAATCCTTTACTTTAATGGCACAAGTAGTTTTCAAGAGCCTTTTTTTCGCTCGGGGCTTGGTAAACAGAGCAGTCGATGCTGACAGAAGTGTGCCGGTGCAATAGCATTCACAAACTTACGTATAAACATGAAAGTATGCTCTTGTGTATAAATCAAATCGCAAAAGAGAAACAGTCGTCATCGAAAGAAGAAATTTTTTTTTCTTTTCCCTCTCTCACTCGCCTTCTTACTTTCATCTTTAATTCAGCCAGCAGTTTCATAGACTCAATTTTCGTTTCATTCGATCATTTTTCTCTCATTTTTTTTTTCTTCCATGCATTTTTTCCGTTTGTTTTTTCATTGTTCTTTTATTCGTTTCGAAATTTCGTGTCACATATACAAAGTAATCATTAAGTTTCTTTTATTTTATTCTTTATCATCAAATCCAGTTTCTCACACATTATCGTCAACTATTTCAGATTGTCGTCAGATCATGAACTTTCAACAGACAATAGCGTCGATGCGGCTGCTGGCAGCCGCTTGTCTTCTATCTTCATTTGTGGTTACATTTTTCACGTGCACTGTCAAAGGTAAAAAATGATGGTCTACGATAAGTATATGGATGTGTAATAAAGACATTGAAAAAAAATTTCTTTTTAATTACATACATATGATTATGCATGCATAAAATTAAGCTTGTTCTCCCAGCAGTCTTATTAGCAATATATATATATATATGTTTCTATTGTATTTAAACGCATAGACATACGATAGCATTGAATGAAAACTATAAAATAGTCCAACTTTCATCTGACAAGAATAAAAGAAAAAGACCGTTTTCATAGAGATATAACTGCAAATCAGATGTTCAATATTGATGTAAAAATTTCGAACGAAAGAAAGAAGAAGAGGCGTAACTTCCCATTTAAATCTAAGACAAACTAAATATTGTATTACTTAGGTTCAAATGCTAAAACTGATGATTGGTCCAATGCATATAGCCAACACCTTTATTCAGACTTAACAGGAACAATAAGTGAATTAACATCTAATGAAAATAATGACGACACGGATACTCGTTTTCAACCTCCGCTTGACACCGATAAGAAAAAGATGCAACCGATGGATGAAGGTTATCGGTTAGCTAGTACTGAATTAAGTGCACCTTCTATAGCTTTACCAATCAATAAAGATGTATCACCCGAGCGAAATAAACGTGATGTGGTACTATCGGAAAATTCAACGACATCTACGGTTTCAATGCAACCTGTGATACAAGTTAGCACTGAACTATTGCCGTCGAGATCACCAAACAATACTTCCAATGATGGATCAATTATAAGTGATGCTGATGCCAATTCATGGGCCGATATTTTATCGTTGTCGTCTGTTGTGGATGGCAGTGGAATAGAACCTGAGAGTAAGTTATTACGTTACCGTTTGATGTTATATGAATTAATTTATTGCTCTTTATATGCAATAAATAAAAGTTCAAATTTGTCTTTTAGTTATTAATCTGTATTTTATGACAGTTTTTATCTCACACTTGAACAAGATTTTATTTCAGTTTTCTCTTTTCCTTCTTTGAAGTAAAGAACAATACAGACACTTGTTGACGCGATTAATCTTACTAAAAGACTCTCAAGGAAAAAATAATGTTGTTTCTTCTTTGATTATTTGTAGCAACATCAGGAACAGAGCCAACAAGTTATACATACACAGCAGCTTCAACTATTCAACTGACCACTTTTGAATCTACTACGGAATCAACTAGCAGTTTCGTATCGGGTACGACTTCATCAATGAATAATGAAACAGAAACAACTACCCAAGTATCGGTACCAATCACTGAAGAAACATCAACTCTATCTATAAATTCTGAAAGTACTGTTGAAGAATCCACTGCTACTGAAACTGTAGAAGCATCGTCGGCATTGCCAGCATCGGAAACGACAACAGCAACAACAACATTAATCGAAGGTACAGAAACAACAACTGTGGAAATGTCTACAATGGAATCTATTACAGAATCAACTGCTAGCTCCGTATCGAATACCACTCCATCAGTAAATAACGAAACAGAAATAACTACTCAAGTATCAGTACCAATGACTGAAGAAGCGTCGACTCTATCGGTAACGTCTGAAACTACTCCAGTAGGAGCAACTATTACTCAAGGTGAACAAACATCATCGGCATCGCCAGCACCGGAAATTGTAACAACAACTAGTGAGATACCTACACTTGAACCTGCTACGGAGTCTACTATTTCTTCAATACCAGCTACTACTACATCAAATTACACTGAAACGAACGTCAGTACTAGTGTTTCAATGTCAACAACTCAAGAAACATCGGCTGCATCAGTAACTTCTAATGTTACCGCAGGAGAGTTTACCATTACTGCTGCTGAACAAACATCTTTGACGTCGGAATCATCTCAGACTACAATAACGACATCAATTCAAACTACACAAACAGAAGCAAGTAAGTCCTTGTGATTAATTCACGTATCTAATGGATTACATGTTTTTTTGTTTGTTTTTGATTCAATAACATCAACTAAATTTATGTTTTAGTGAATGTCGCAACTACTACGACTCCTGTTTCATCGTCAACTAATAGCCAAGCTGTAACTGAAAGTACTGCTGGAGGTAAATAGAACGTATCTTTTCTAATCTTAACGTAAATCAATGAAAAATTTCGAGAATCCTTAGTAAGCATTTATTCTGACACAATAAAAAGCAACATATCTACTAGTGATTCTAACTTAGAGAAAAAGAATATAGATTTTTGTCTAACAAAAGTTCGTAATAATATCCAAGTATTATCAATGTTGATTTTCTAAATATTAAAAATTCTATCTTAAACAATCTATTCTTTTCTTCGCAAGTACTAATGATTTATCTTCGCTTTCAACTAGTTTTATTTCTCTCGTAAAATCTTCTCAAATAACCACTCAAATACCAATTGAAAAAGTACATATCAGTAGTGTCTATTCAGACAAAGCTCATATTTCATATACAATGTTCATTTAATACAAATAGATTTTACATTCTTTTTTTAATTGTTCAAGTTCTTTAAAAATGACTAATCTAAATAAACTAGGTGTTTTTACTTTAGCAACTGTTTCAACCACAGCTGCTGTAACAATGGAAACTATGTCGGCATCAGAATCTACGTTAACTACAGTATCATTAACGCCAGCTCAATTAAGTACAGCCAGTACAACGTCGATGGAGACTTCAGGAATCACGACAGAATCGACTACTCTAAGTACTCAAAGTATTACAACTGGAGTTGTGACTGAAACAAATGCTAGCACTGAATCAACTTCATCGTCTATCGCTACAACAAGTAATCAACCAGTATCGATTACGGAAATCACTACTAGCTCTTCTACCCAATCGCCTACAGCAACAACAAGTTTTACTCAAGTAACAACTCAAAGTCCCCCAGCGACTACGTCATTTTTTCTCGATTATATATATAATGTTAACGGTTCAGCCTCAGTTCGATCCGTTTCTAATGCCTCGATTGCATCGTCTATTATCGAATATCAAGTATAATAATAATAATATATTTATAAATAATCTCTGTTGGAATTTATTTTTATTTTTTTAAATCAATTTAGATAGCTAACATTTTGTACTCAATGAATGTAACTTGCAATGATACATGTATACAAATAAATCAAACTTCGAAGTAAATTGTCACCTGCTTCAAATACTTTTCTATGACTAATGTTTCATTAAATTTTACAGTCTCACACCTCCTGATGTTGAATTCCTTGTTAATTTAAATGTATCACTCGACACTTCACAACGTATTGTCTTGGTGAATGACCTTTTTATTAATAATGTTACTTTCAATGATAGTTACAGTTTGACTGTTAGAATTATTATGAATCCAACAACCACTACTCTCTGTAAGTAATCTTCATTGAAATTCCTAAGAAGTCAAGACATGCAAATTTTCTTTTTCCAGTGAATTTTACGATTGTCATTCCAGCGTGTAAACAATGTGAATATGATGGCACAGGAGTTTGTGCTAACAACAATACCATTTGTACATGTAACCCCAACTATGAAGGTCTCTATTGTCAAAATCCTGCTCAAACAACAGCAAGTTATTTGTCGACTACTGCTACTAGTCCAACATTCTCAACTACAAATTTGACTAGTACACTAACTTCAATGCAAACAAACGAAAGTTTACCGACTAGTGTCACAGCATCGACTATCGTTAGCACTATAACTAGTGTAACCGTAACACAGCCCACAGAATCCTCATTTACAACAGCTGCCACAGAAAACATACTTACCAGCTCAGCTACGACGGAGACTGCTAGCACAACAAGTTCATCTACTGCCCCTGTTACCGTACAAGCAGAAACAACCGTAGGTACGCAACCTATATATACCTCATCTACATTAAGTTCAACAGCGATAACGGCCGAAATTTCATCAACAGAATCGCAAACAAGCCAAATCACAACAGCAACAACAGGCCCCACCAGTTCAGAAACGGTGAGCCATACCAGTCAAGAAGCAACAGGCCCGACCACTACAGGAACACTGAGCGTTACCAGTGCAGCAACAACACAATCTACCAGCTCAGAAACACTGAGCGCTACCAGTTCAGCTACAATAGTCTCCACCAGTTCCGAAACGGTGAGCGCTATTAGTACAGCAACAACAGTCTCCACCAGTTCAGAAACG
>CAJNYU010001789.1:56493-115560 GCA_905331475.1 Rotaria socialis | reverse complement strand
AGCTCAGGAGCAGTGCGCCCGACCAGTGCAGCAACAATAGTCTCCACCAGTTCAGGAGCTGTGAGCGCTACCACTGCAGGAACAAGCGCAACATCTGTTCAATATACGACAGCAGCAACAACAGCTACACCAACCACTCAAAGTAATTTCACAGTTTTGGTTTGTTACATTTAATCTCATGTAAAAATTTTGATTTTCAGGATGTGTATGGACACTCTGGAATGTGACATCCAGCTGCTCGCAAACATGTGGAGTAGCATTTCGAACAGCTGCTCGTTCATGCGTCGATTCAATAACCGGTTTAGTTTGTAATAGTGTTGCTTGTGGTGGAGGGAACTCGACCCGAACTGAAAGCTGTTCTAGTTCTCCACCCTGCGGAAGTATGCATCTTAATTCGTTTGAGTGAATTAAATATGATCAGTATGCATTTTTTTAATCTTATTTTAGCAATAATAGTCACCCCAACGCCTAGTATTCGCAACCCTAGCTTACAAATTACTTCGTACCGATTACCGAATCAAATATACCTTTTTGATAAAAATTACATGAGCATTTGGGTAAGATTACGGATATTTTCATGATGATAACTAATCTGAACAATTTTTAGATAACAAATAAGGGTTATATCAGTTTGGGTACACCTTTTTACAGTCAAACAATGACAAAACCGATATTTGATCTGCTTGGTGGTGCGACGATTATAGCTCCATTTTGGACTAATCTTCTGTTTGATGTAAGTGTTATTATATTATTCGTTTTTTCTTCAATAATTAATCGAAACATACTTCTTTTAGAATTCTTCGAGCATCGTTGCTAATTGGTATAATTCTTTGACTGCTAATCAAACTGAAACGGCTGCCTACAATTCTACCATTCATCAAGTAATTAGTGATGCTTGCCCAAGAACTGTGTGTTCCCAGAATCCTGCAGCAGTTCGAGCTGTTCAAATCAATTGGAAAAATTTTTATTACACTTCTCTTGCTACCAATCAAACAATAGTAAATTCAGTAGTTCAGTGATTCTTACTAATTGTTTTTATTTTTTTTTCAGAACGTCTCGTTTTCGACATATCTGATAAATATATATGACACAAGTTCTTATAGTTATCCAGTTCTTGACGCATACGTTTCGTTTGATTATACTAATCTTACAAGCAACTTAGGTGATCTCAGGCCGTTTGTGGGTATGTAAACGATTCTATTTTATAGATAAATAAAAATTTGAAAAAACTCTCCTTTTACATCTAGGTTATCGCGGAAGTAATTCCATGGTAAACGTTTTCAATGAACCACGTGCTACTACAAATGCAGTATTTCTAAGTATGCGTTTTTTATCAAATAAATAAACATTTCCAAAAACAACACTTCTTTTTTAGCGAATTCTTCAAGTCAAAACTCGTATATTGGAGGTACCTTTTTAACTCACTGCTACGTGAGCTATTTAAATCAAATAACACACTACAACCTCAATCCTTTACAAAATTTGAATGATGCCACGTATGCGTTTTATTAGCTTTTTTTTGCCTTATTAAGCTCATGATGTTTTTAATCTAGACAAAATCCCCGATTTCCTTGTCCTTGTACAATCGGTCAAGCACGAGCAGATCGACGTTTTAGTGCTCTCTTGAGTGAAAATAAGTATGAAAGATTACAAACCCTTCGTTGCTACGCACCAATAACTACATCTTGGATACGTGTTGGTTTTGTTTTTCAATTACTTAAATCTCAAGTAAATAAATAATCCATATTGTTTTAGTTGTCGCTAAATAGTGTAAATGATAAAAATATGTATTCATTTTATTTCAGACATGTTGCTACAGAGAAACAGGTGGCGGCTTAATAACTTATGGTGAATTCGCTGGTTCAGTACTACTAAATCCATCTTTAATTTTCGCAACATCACCTGGTGCTCGACGAATTTCTTTCCAGTAAGTTACAATTATTTTAACTCGAACAAATCTTAATACATTTATTTGCTTAAAGCGATCAATGTTGTGCACCAACAATCTCGCTAGGAACTGCAGATTGGAATATATGTCGTCTTTATTACGAACTTAATCCAGCAAGCAGTTGCACAGGATATCGACCAACGGCTATGAGTAAGACAGAATTTTATTTATGTTGACTTTCATTTGTTTTAAAATATTTTAGTTTTTGGTAACGGTGATCCGCATGTAAACACCATTGATAATGGACAATATACATGTCATATTCAAGGTGTTTATATATTTGCTCGAACAACGTCTGCGGCTAATGCGACAGCTCAAGAGAACAATAATAACAGCGGCACAGTTGATAGTAACCTTATTCTTCCGGATGATCTATTTGAAATACGTGTTCGTTCTGTATCAATACCACCAGTTTTATCTTATGTTGAACGACAGGTGGGTAATGCGTCGCTGTTTTCCAGCTATTCAATTCTCGCCAGTGGTTATACGTTTAATATCAGCAATATTAATGGACAATTCGGTAAGATAATTGTCCAATAATACTATATGAAAATTTCTGATCAATATTTGTTTTTTTCATTCTATAGGTTTTGTTGTGAGTAATGGCTCATGGAATCTATCATTGACCAGTCAGTTAGCCAACAATTTAAACTATGATAATGCACAGAGTATGGATATGACACAACAATATGCTTATCGCGTTGTACAAACAAATGCAACTACTGGAAGTCTTTCTGTACCTCAAATAACAGTCATCATCTGGTCTGGTATGTAGCATAGGTTTTGTTTTAATAAAAAATAATAATCACAAATAATTTAGGTCTTTCGATGCAATGTCAGATTGTTAGTGCAAATCTTGATTGTATTTTATCATTACCAGGAAAATATTATTCACTGATCGAAGGCTTAGTGGGTAACTTTAATGGGAATTATTCTGATGATCTAGTGAATCGTGGAACAAGTCAACCGGTTGCCATCGCATCTGCAACTGGTGGACCATATACCAGCAATGACTCCGCAGTTCTTAATGCTTGTCTTTCATGTAAATATCTAGATGACAGAAACAACAGTAACATTGAATTTGCGAACATTGTTTTATTATGTTTTAGGGAAAGCACCAGATGATCTGACGCCAAATATAACACAGCCAATTATGCCTTCGTATTTGGTTAATATATTTTATAATCAAAATGAAAATACTCTAGCGAGCTTGAATCCACTTCTAAGTACAACTCAGCTGAATACAACATGTGCAGATAGTTTTGAATGTCGTCATGACTATATCATACGAATTAATCCAGTAGCTAGTGCAGCAACAGCTTCAGGGCTGAATTCATTTCAACAATCAGCAGCAGTATTAGGTAACACATAAACTAGAAAACTATATTGATTTACTTTTCTTTGATTAACACAGAGGAACAAATTCCAACTATCAATATAACTTCAAGCGTACAAATAGCATTGCCATATAATAGTACTAATCGTAATTATGTATTACCAATTGCTATTGGTGGGGCAACAAGTACAATGGTCAATATTTCTCAAAATGGTGTTGTTACCAGCAGCAATTTTAATAATCAGACTATATCGATTCCAATGCCGACTAATATCTCGAGTTATGTCCAAGTTAGGTAAGTAACTGTGAATTCTTCACATGATTCTACATCGTACTTTGTTTTGTAAGTTTTTTATCCCGTGTTACTAATTAAACTATGAGAACTACTGATTTCATCACACCTCGAGGAAACTAATCCATCTGTGTGAAGTAATACAAAATTTCGAACTCTGAAAAAGAAGTCATCGTGCTGTAGTTCGCTCACATAAGGGTCTATTTTTTCCAAAAAGAAGCCCTGAACAAAGAATTAACTACATAGCATTGATATACGCTATGTACAATCGGTGAAAATAGTCAACGCTTGTGGCTAATACAGGAAACCCTACATTTAATGTATAAGCAGAGCGCTCTGGCTATACCCATATGTATCGATAGTCGTACTGATATTCTATATGCTTCTACAAAATACGATCTGATTGAACAGTAGTTTGATGCTTTAAGACAACATGACAAACAGAATGTCACTGTGTGTATTGAAAAGCTATTGTGTTGAACTATGAATTTGATCGTTAAGTCATTTTAGAGATAGACATCAAAAACTTTGAACAGCTAACTTTGAATGACACTTATGGTTTTATTTTCTTCGGTGTTCTCGGCCTATTTTAAGTTGATGGATGCAAATTTCTTGACGATAGGGAACGACGAGTAAATATAGAAAAAAAATTTAATGTCTTATGCATATGACATTTAAGGATTTAAATCGCCAAATACGATTCTTGATTGTTTCTGGCATATAAAAATGTTTAACATGAAGAAATTTTATTCTTGAAACGCCCTACTCGAAAACAATCCCGTTAAACTTCAAAAGACGACTATCCACTATTTTTGAGTCTACAGTTTAACGTTGAAGCCGAACGTGTTTTGTTGTTTATTTTAGCTTGATTATTAGTTATGGTGTGAATTCCACATTGCTGCAATATTTGGACATTGTCGCTTGTCTGTGCGTAGATCCTTCTTATTGTAATTATCTTTATACAAATCAAACATGGGCTAACTATGCAGTTGCTCAATGCGACTGTCCGGGTCAATATTCAGGTATAGCGATTAAACAAAAACTTCATTGATTATCGTTTTACTTCTTTTTAGGAGATTTTTGTCAATCGACATATAATGCATGTAGTTCGGATAGTGCATGTAAAATCAATTGGAACAATTTAACAACATGCATAGCATACAATGCTAGCGAGCAACTCTCAAAAGGACAATCGTTTACTTGTAATGGCTCGTGTGCCAGTGGATTCAGTTCAACTAATAATTACACCTGTGACGGTACGAAAACAAAAGCCTAGTATTTGAAGAGTCTCATTCATAATTATATATTTTTCTCAGATATAAATGAATGTGCACAGAATTCAACTCTATGTGGAAGTAGTGGTACATGTGTTAATACTCTTGGAGGATATTCATGCAATTGTAGTAGTGGCTATCGATTTGACTCTAGCACATGTGTTCGTAAGTTGTTTTTCGAACCAAACGAAGTAAGTTATATATATTTATATATCTTTTTTTTATCAATAGAGATAGATCTATGCCGGGCACCGAATGTGAATGGTGTGTTTAATGTTCAGTGTAATGACAGTCAAGTTTGTAACTATACAAACGGCACCTATTCATGTGACTGTAGTCCTGTTTTTAATGTAAATGGAACTTGTCAATGTAAGTAATATTGATGGCTTCTTTTGTTTTGATTTGATTTCAATTGAACTGTTTGATGAAACTTGTGTTTCTTTAGACAATGCAAGCTATTGTAGTAATGACACCTGCCAATACAATGGATCTGTGTCATGCTTGCATGGTACTATCAACACTAATGGCACTTGCGTTCGTAAGTAGATTTTTAAATCAAATAAATAAAACTGAAATGATGACTATAACTGCCGATAATAATTTCAGCGTGGTGTAGTTCAACTTGCCCTGGCTTTTGTGAACTCACGAATAATCGTGCTTATCAATGCAATTGTTGGAACACTCCTGGCTTTCAGCTTTCTTCGGATGGAACACGCTGTTTATGTATGAATATCTTATCTGATTTTATTATCTGAAACATTCAAATTTATTTTTACTTACAGCATGTAACGGAACGAATAGTTATGGTTACAATTGTAGTCAGCAATGTGCGTGTGCGTATGGCACTTGTAATCCAGCTGCGACAAGTGCAAACGGATCTTGTGGTTGTCAATCTATGTATGGAGGACTATTTTGTAGTAAACTCATTGACATTTGTGGTAAGAATAAAGGTCACGAGAAAAAACTTCCTACGCCACAAAAGATGAGTTGACTATTGTAAGAAAGCATCTCATCGATGTATGATAATCGCTTTGCATATCCTCGATCAGAACAGAATTCAAGAGAAACTACCGAAAAACGTTTACCAAGAACATTTTTAGCTAAAAATAAAACTTCTTAGTTATGAACTAAGGCGAATGAGTGATATTGATATTTGCTTTTACATTATTTATTAATTAGATTTCAAACTCAATTTGTGTTTGTTTTTAGCGACAAATAATCCTTGTAACACTGCTACACAAGACTGTACAACAGATCCAACGACTGGAAATGCAACCTGCAGTTGTAAGTCTGGTTATCAACTAAATGGAACGAATTGCACAGGTATGCATAAATATTAATTGAATGTCTTACGATTTGTTTTTAATTTCTTTTCTACGTATAGACATCGATGAATGTACATCAGAACTAAGCAGTTGTGCTGTCGATGTTTCGTATTGTGTTAACACAGTTGGAAGTTATAATTGCTCTTGCTTACCTGGTTATCAGGTTAGAGAAATCTAAATTGTTTTTCTTTTCTTATTTAATCTTTGCCTGTACATTGTATTCTTCAGCTTGTTAACGGCTCATGTACTAGTATAGATCAATGTAATACTACTGCGGGACTCTGTTCAATCTATACGAATACATATTGTGTTAGTACTCCAGGTTCATATCAATGTCGATGTAACGATCAATATGGATTAGGAGGTAAGTTTCTATAAAAATTCCAATCTAATAATTAAAATTCTTTCTATAGGCAATCCTTCACAAACATACGCAGATGTTCGGAATACAAGTAGTACATGCTTACCATTAGATTATTCATCATTCTGCCAAAATCAATGTGTACCACCCGCTAGCTGTAGTGCATCGACAGGCAAATGTGTATGTCCACTATCAACTATGAGTATTTCCTATAGTAATACTAGTGCAAACGAAACTTGTCTATGTCCAAATGATCCATTTTATATTTATAATGGAAGTGCTTGCGTCAGTTCAATTAATGCTACAGGTAAAAAATAGATCCTTTGTTTATCATGGTTCATTCATTTAATATATTCATCATTTGTATAGCCGACACCCAAGTAACAATTAATTTCATGCTAATACCAACCGGGAAAATTGCAGCTCTCAATACTACGACGTCACAGAACGTTACGCTCACAGTAGAGTTTAATTATTTGCTCTATTCATTTTATTCTATTATTCGGTTCTAGATATCGAACTTTTTCGCAACTCTCAACAAAATATGTGACGCATCATGTATAAGTATATACAATACAATGTTAGTTTGATAGATAGATTTAAAATAAACAGACTAACAATATTATTTTATAGGAATCCATTAGTAGATCTTCAACTTTTCGTTTTGGCGAATGTTTCATTGAGCAGTTTGCAACGAATAGAGTTTGTAAGGTTTATATTTTCGCAACCGAGTCTCTACAATACCAGTTACTCTACAAACTCGGTAGCAATGATAATAGATCCGACAACAAATATTACCGGTAAGAATCAACAACAAAAGACACATGAAGTTTTACTTTTCATTTTCTATAGTTCTTTTTGCATCACCGCCAAATCTTTGTGACGTATGTAGTGCTACTCACGTGGGTGTTTGCAATGCAAATAACGATGGTTGTACCTGTTTGTCTGCTTATCAAGGACAGTATTGTGATACTCCTGCACTTCAATCTACATCGGACAATCGAAGTTGGACCATTATTGTTGCTGTTGTCAGTGCTGTAGCTGGTCTTTTACTAATAATTTCTCTTGCTATGTGTATATTCTTTTGCAAAAAACGACATGAGACATCACCTAAAGTTCCAGCTACAACAAAGAACCGTCCGTATTTTACAATACCTCGTGTCCATCTTCCAACATTGGGTAGCGGCCCAATATTTACTCTGGATAATACCAATGATGGATCATATACGGACGGAGCAGACTCAATACCGTCGAACTCAAATACAACATATAATGCAACATATCGTACAAATGGTGGAGATCCTCCCGAACCCAACTTTTCTATATTTGATGCCTTAGAAAATGGAATTAATTCTTCCAAAGGCCATATACCTCGACCGCATATGATTGGCATGCTTGATACATTGAATAGTTTTCCACCACAGGAACAATTCGGTGGACTATCAGAAGCACAAAGCACATTTTCCGATAGTCAAGATATCGACGATATTGAGTTAGTTACTGATATGCTTGACGATATGACCAAAGACGACGATATGGAAGATGAATTTGTCGAAGCGTTGAATCCAAATCTAGCGCTACCAAGATCAGCTCTACAACCAGAAACGAAACCATCAGGATGGTTTGGCGTATGTTAAAATTGAAAACAGCAGCAACTCTTTATTAGTATTATTTGTTTATTTGTTTTAGTTCTTTCAAAATTCATAATTTAAATTCCCAAAAGTATGTTTTCAAAGACGTCTTGTTATTCATTTTACTGCTGGTTCAGTCTAATTTATATATTATTTTATTCATGCTTGTGTTCATAAACTGCTTTTCATGACATCTTTTTCTAGAGTTTCAATTTGTTTTTTATTGCTTGTTCTTTTGTCGTACTTTATCCTCCCGAGTGATTATTTGTGCGAGGAAGATTGGCATTCAGTGATGATTTAAAAGATGATAGAAAATAAGAAAAAAAAAATGTGACAGTGAAAGTTTTTTTTCTTTATTTATCGAATTATCTTATATACTCGTATTTTCTTTCTTGGCTTTTTTTTATAAATAAAATAATGCGATCGGTTTCAAGGAGATTTTTGTTTTGTTTCTGAACTATTTTGTAATAAGAGCTTGATAATCGTACAAATTGACATGATATAAAATATCTTTGATAATCACGAATAAAAAATAACTCATTTATCAATATTAACTTTGCTTGACTCGAAAATCTGATCCTTTTTGTTTTTTGAATATAAAACATATCAAACTATTAGGCATTCGGTTCACAAAAGAGAGACGTTAATTAGTAGCTCTTTCAATTTTCTTGATCAACGTACGATAGTAAATGAATTTTATGATTGCAAATTATTAAATATCTGGGAAGTCCTGTATTAGGCGCGCAGTACTCGTTGAAAGACATTCAATAGAAAACTAGACATTATTTGATCAATACTAGAAAAAAAGAAAGAAAATCAACAAAAGTCGTATGAATAGAAAAGCTCTTGAAATTTTTTTTCTCTACCATCTGATCAGTAAGATTTACATTACATACTTTAAAAAAATTGAATTTTTACTTAGTATTCATTAAATATTACCTTGTATTTGAACGGATGCTTCTCTTACAGTTATTGCTTTCATAAAGAGATTGCGATAGGGTTTCAATCGATCTCCTATAGAAGGCATGCAAGGCATAATAGAGCTTCTTTTAATACCGATTACATGCCTTTCGTGGCGTTTAAAACAATTTCTGAGTTGCAGACACAATATTTCCTTGAATTTATAGAAGAGATGCACACGAGTTTTATACAAAATCTGCATAGTTGCCAAAGCATTTCTTGAAGTAGATCGAAAATCATGCGCACAATTTAGTTGCATATCTAATCGAAATATGATTATGCCTCGTTAAGTGCATCACATTGGCCATTAATAATATTTTACCCGACTGATTGTATCGTTGATCATTATGTTTACCACAAGGTTATAGGTCTCATTTGGAATTATGCGAGCATCTATAAAAACTAATTCTCCGATTCAGTAAATGGTTAATTCGTGCCATCATTTCTAATAGATTTAAGATCAAACGGGAATTAGATCCATTTTTTCGCTCGACTCTGTAAAAGTGAAGCTCCATTGTGACACATATAGGCCTTATTTCAACATGCAGAGTTCGCCCATTTCTGAATCTCTTAGTCCGGTAAAGAAGAACTTGAGCAAAATAAATCTAATTTCGATCGTGAGACGAGCTGTAACATAGAAAATTATCCTATTTAAGTATAGTATATTACATAAATATATTTGTGAGCGGGAATAATAATTATAATAACGCAAAAAGCTCGGAACAAAAAATATGACTAGTAAAACAAAAACATATAATTTCTTTTTGAGAACACTCATTGTATTGACATTCCATTTTATTTGTCGGATAAATAAACGATCAGAACTATTCTCTTATTTTTTGCACACTGTTCGACAGAAAAACGATTGAGACAACATTTGGTTTTCTTCTTTGGATGCTTTTATCGGAGAACATCGGTAATAAATGGAAATTTTCTGACATTGCCAGGTACAGTTGATAACGTATCCGCAGCAGTGGCCGCTGTTGGATAATCACCAAAGACAAAACGAAAGCTAAATGCATAAGAATTTCATAACAAATTTTACAATGTTAAATAGTGGACGTATTGCACGTATAACAAGAGAAAAAACAAGAACAACAATATTAAAATACTAAATAAATCGAAGAAAAAACAACGACATCATAGGGACGAAAGCATTGGAAAACTTGATTTCGATGTTTTTTGGCTATTATGAAAAAAACTTTCAACGGAAGTTTGTTGTGGTGACGAAATTTTCGGATCGATGGAATGTGATGAAAATGTTGAATAAGACCGACTAATATTTTCAGTTGGTGCTACGGGTGTCGATGAGGATTTAATTGGCGTATTTTGCTGAGACGATGACAATTGTTTACTTGAGGGAAATAGTGAACGTATGCTGAAAACAAACAAACAAAACAGCATCAACAAGACAATAAAAAGCATTTGAAACAGAGCTTATAGTGTTAATAGTCATGTTAGTATTTTTTTAAATTCTTTCCACATCATTCCCATAGGATGTCTATTTATTTATTTATTCCAAAGGATCAGGTTTTTGGAAGCGCACGCTGCCAGTCTTTTATTTTAGTAAAAACGTCGAAACGTTTAGATTTTCATAAAAGCGCTATTTAACAATCATGTCTATTTTCACAAGTGAGCCGGTAAACTAACCGCTCTCTGAATTTCAAATTGTTATTTAACATATTAGATATTCTTTCGAATTGTCTCCTTTTGCGTAAATAGCTTAATCACCTTCGAAAACAAAACATGCAAACTTTCTCTCGCAAATCATCATGCTGAACGTATGCGAGAGCAAGAACGGCAATGTAAACGATTGCATGACTTTCATTTCATTATGCCAAAAGCTTACCACAATGAGGCTACTGCAAAGCAAACAACAGTAGGAAAGAATAAGCAAAGTTTCATACTGAAAATAAAGGCAACATATACACAAACAGAGACATGCTACTTAAAGCGTGTACGAAAAGTAAAACAGCAGCACTAAACATATAACTCACAATTGACGAATTTTTGATTCGTCACGTTTTTGACCATATAATTTTTCTTCTGGTTCCAATGGTATTGGGCCTTCAACCGGAGCGTTATTTTCATCGTCTTCTCTATAAGAAAAAAAAAACATGCATAAAACTCGTTGAAGGAAAATCTATATGAACGATTTTTACTGTTCTTTAAACAATCTTAATTCTTCTTCGACTTCCATTAATTTTGTTTTTAAATCATTTCGTTCCCATAAAACTTGCCGTAATTCTTCGAGTGAAAATCTTGGTTGATGAGCTTCGTACATGCTTAAATCGTTTATTGGATTCTAGTAAGGAAAAAAGAACATTTTCTTCGAATAAATCTTTTCTTTTAACTCACTGTTGGTGTTGTTGGACTAGTAAGATCATCGGCAACACGATCTTTCATGTGAGTAATAAAATTTTCCTTTTCTTTAAGGTGAACTTCTAAATCAAACTTTTCCACCATTAATCGTTGAGTTTGATTCGAAGAAAATGTATTCTTTTGCCGTAATGTACAATTTACTTTGCAGACACGTTCAAGTTGGCCGTGAACCTAAAAGAAAAGTTGCTTGTTTTCATTACAACCATCTCTTTCAAAAGCTGTGTTTCTGTGTGATAATACCATCACGGACTCTACGCTGCGATATCTCGCACTCATAACATAGATGAAAACCATTGTTCTCGAGTTATGATTGTTTCAGTGAATTTCAGTTTTATCACAAGATGTTAAATGGAAAAGTCATGATCAGACATTTCCGACTTAAACATATGCTTTTCCTTCGAGATTTCCGATGTTTGAACAAAAAAAAAAGCAACATAGACCGTAAAGTCGACGAAGTAAAAACGTTAATAGCAATTATCGATCTGATAGATTCCCTTGCGTGCCGGAATAATTTATAAAGATGTGAACGTTGAATAATCATCTATGAATCAGGTTCTAGTAGCTAATTAAATGTCACACACATCTTCATGAATATTTCAATACGCTAGAATGATCATTGTAGAAAAGCACGAGAGAACAACATGCGATTACAATCAATCGTATAATTATTCATTTTTCTGATCGATTGAATAAGTATCCGGTGAATATTAGTAGAAAATGGTCTTTGAACTTGAATGGATCGTACTTACTGCTTCTATATCGAGTGTTTTTTGTGTTAGTTCTTTGTCTTTTGTTTTTACCGTTCGTTTTAATTTCATATTTTCATCTGTTAAATTTTTGATGCATTGAAGTTCTTCACGAGTAATACCTGTTGAAAAAAGAAATAGAAGAAAATTTTCATGAAATGCGCCAATGTGAAAATTCTTCATACTAATGGTTTCGGTCGAACTGGGTGCATTTGATGTTTCATTTAAATTAGTTTTATGCTGAAGTTCATCACGTAACCGTCGATTTTCATCTTCTAATTTCGAAACAAGACCCATTAAATTGTCGGCCTAATTAATACAGAGAGGAAAAAAATTCATTTTTCATGTCAAGAAAATCAAGTTTTATCTTATTTTGAATACTTCTTTTCGCCATTGTTCTTCAATAAGTTCGAGTTCACGATCGAATTTTTCACGCAATTCACGTGTTTCATTCTTTTCAATTTCTAAACGTTCAATACGTGATTTCATCTCCATTAATTGGTCGGTTTCTTTTTCATTTTTTGCTGCTTGCAACTCAAGTAACTCAAGAATGTGAATCACCTTCGGTACAAGATCACGAATTGTTTCGGCTCCATAAGCTATAGATAAACCAATGTTTTCAAAAGATTAGAATAATAATGTGATCATTTACCTTCAATAATCCGTTCAAAGTCTTTTCCTATTAATGCTGCTTCGTCATAAACGTCCAATACAGTTAAAGTGGCATAGTCTTGCCGAAACTGTGCTGTACAAGTCATTTCACGTATGATATCAATCGAAGTACGTGAATGCGGACGATCAGTAGTTGTTGCCGGCAATGAATACGTTTCAGTGGTTAGATGAGTTTGCGAAGCAAGATGAGGTACATGTTCAAATGATAAGGGCGAAGGTAGTTCTAATATAAAAGAGCAGATTTATTATTCAAGTGTACGTTGATGGATCTAATTTAATTTTTATGTTATAAATATGAAAGACAGAGCAGCTCAACATTCGATACGGTGGCTTTTTTTTGATAGACAAAAATGAGTTATTATTGCCTGTAGCTCTTTCTTTTTCTTTTTCTTTACAACTCACAATTATAATTTATTGCTGAACGACAGAATCCGTTGATAAGACGTGTACTAAACCTATGCCAATATTGACATAAAAATCGCGACATCATTCGAAATCAAGTGGGAGTAAAAAGGCGACACATGACTAAAAGGATTCATCGACATCCGATGAAATATGTTGATGTACGCGAAAAAGAACAATACTGCTTTTTTTATCTAGTCGATGAACACTCGAATGAATTCGGATAGTAGCAGATAGACAATAGAAAGTGAAAGGGAACGATGAAGAACAATATTTGATTGTAGAGTAAAAAGAAAACTGCGTAGATATGCATAAAACATTATTATAACATTCTCTTAATTAGATTCAAACATATACACACATGCATGGAATGATAGAGAGACGATTATTGCTTATCATACAAAAACAGAAAACACTGAATTTACATGGCTCTTTTTTTAAATTTTATCTCTAGCTATATATCTGTAGATAAGAGAAAGCAAAGATGAAGAATATTTTCGTTTCCTTTGACCCAAAACTTGAAATATTGACTTACCATTCTTCGGGCTTGTTGTCATAAGTTCTATTTGTTCGATGAGAAACTCATATAAACAATTTATTTCTAATAAATGAAAAGTAAAGAAACCACGGAATCAATTTTTTCATTTAGATGAGTCATGATTGTCATACGCATGGTGACATCTATTAAAATTTCACTTGCTCTTAATAAATCTTAACGGTTAAATAAATTGAGGAAAACAATTTTTCTTCGAATTATTTTAGTCGAAGACAATAATTTGAAGTGACATCTATTCAGCTGTCATTACTTATTCATGATTCGACAGTGAGTTATTAATATAAAAGAGAAGTTAAAATCAAGTTATTATTGCAACACACTTTTCTAACTAAAACTTTCAATGGATGAATCCAATCTCACGGAAGAGCAAAGCAATGCTCTGGCTCGTTTTCAAGTATAATAATTGAAAAATAATTACTCAATATAAGCTTTTCCCCAATTTTCCAGGAATTTACAGATATTAAATCGATTGAGACAAGTCTTCAATATCTTTCGGCTCACGAATGGGATGTTCAACGTGCTATTAATACAGCATTAGTGTCAAATTCTGATACTCCACCTGTCACTCCGCTTGTTGCTCAACCATTGCCAAGCGAACCACAAATGCAGCAAAATACAGCTGTGACCGTTCGCTTTGTGCCAAATTTTGTATTGTATGTTTAAAATAAATCTATACGAGTTCAATTGCAATCTTTTTTTAGACAACTATTTCGTGCTCCATTATCATTTTTATATACTTTTTATTTAAAATATCAACAATATTCACCAGTGAGATTTATTCGTGTCGCATATACGTTTTGTAAGATGAAGAAACAAAGTCTTGTTTTGTTTTAAAACTGTATTTTATCATTTATTTTAGTTCGATCATTTCTATGGAGAGAACCACTAAGAGATCCACTCATCGAAATTGAAAATTATATAACTTATTTTAATAAAAAATATAGTACAAGTCATCCACCGTTCTATCGTGGAAATTTATCTCAAGTATTTGAAATTAGTTTAATTGTAAATGGTTTATTTAAATCAGGAGTTTTAGGCTCTACGAGATGCTCAACGTGAAATTCGTTTAGCATTTGTCTATTTACACGATAAGAATTCACCATTGTGCGATCGATTCTGTCGGTAAGTTTTCGAAAACAAATTCTGTTCTATTTATTATCATTCGATGAATCATTGAGTAAAAGTGAATGATATTACACTGGTTGTAATGGAAATCATTTCCAACGTAGCATCATGAGATTGCGAAAGTTTTCAGCTTGAAAAACACAAATTTATAATGATCTGAATAGATCAGCACGTCTAATCACCTCAAGAAAACCATTCTGTTGAGAAGTTCGAAATCTAGAAGATTTATCCTCGAATCGGAGGCTTTGATATAGAGATTTAAACTTGCTCTCTACTTATTGTACTATACATGAATGCACATACGGTTAGAGACTTTTTTATTCGTCAAAACTTAATATATCAAATCACTGAATGTCTACAGTAAGACTTTTCTCTTTTGCAAATTTAGCTACTTGAAAAAACGTCCATAAATAAATGTATTATATCAGACTGAAATAGTTTATTTTTTAAGCGAAGTACTATGCCAACAAGCTCTAAAAACGATGATCGGCAATAGCCTCTTGTGGAGTTCAAGTCGAGATACTCAAGAAGGATTGAATGGTGAGTTTTCCTATAATCTGTTTTTCAATAATATTTTTGTCGAAAATCATTTAGCTTCCAAGTTTTTAAATGTGAATGTATATCCTTGTTTGTGTATTATTGCTCATCATGGTTCACAGCAAACTGTTCAATTTAAACTGGAACAATATACTGGTAAATAGGTTTTAGAAGTAGCACAGCTTAGCATAAAATTTCTTTCTTGATTTAGATTCTGACGAATGTTTAGCACAAATTTTTAATGCTATTGAAAATGCTGATCAAACATTACAACATAATCGGTAGATTAGCAGAAATATTAAAATAGAATGTATTTTATTGGAAAGCGTTATATTCTAGTGAACGAAAAAATCTTAGTGATTCAAGGGGTCGTCTGTTGGATGAACAAAATGCTGCCTATTTAGAATCAGTGCGAGCTGATAAAGAAAAAGTTCGCTTTATTTAAGTTTCATGTTTGTGTTCTATCTAAATTTTATATTGATTAAGGCTGAGCAGCGTTTACGTGAAGAAAATGAACGACGTAAAATCGAAGAAGAACATCAAAAAAAACTACAAGTAAGCCATCTAGAGATTTTTTTGAATACGACTCCTAGCATTTTTTTTTCTAATTCAGGAATTTGCTGAATTTCGCGATCGTTTAAAACAAAACTTACCGTCTGAACCCCTTTCAACTGATAATGAAACTATTCAAGTTTCAATACGTTTACCAGCTGATGAACCCATCCGCCGCCGTTTCCGTCGTACGGATTCTGCTAAACTATTATTTGAATTTGCATGGACGAATTCTAGTGTGCCAAATCAATTCGAATTGTTGTGGGGTTATCCACGCAAGCGACATCAATACGAACAAATTGGTGATGAAACTATAGGTGATCTTATGAATGGAACTACGGAAACGTGTTATCTTGAAGAGATTGAACAAGATAAATAATTTGTTTCTGTTTTTCTTTCGAAATACAAAGGCAAAGTTAACTAAGAAATTCAAAATGTTTAAATAAATCTATATTTTTATGTCTGCTTGATTGAGAATTTCAACAGAATCCACCTGTATGATTGTTGTGTTCGAAAAAATAAGAATGCAACACGTTTTCATTAAAACGATTATTAGTCAATCTTATGGTAATATTTAAACTTACTCTCTATGTAAATTTATCACACCCGCACCCTCTAGAAAATGCATGATGCAAGTGAATTGATATTGAGATCCTGAATTGTGAAGATTATTTTGCGAATACTACTAGGATACAATATACCATCCAGAGATCTCTACCATGGAGTCCATATGCATTCCAGAATTCAACCGATTGTAAGGAGACGATAGTACTTATTCTATTAGGATCTGTTCTTCTGCATTCTTGATGCAAAACTATATAGATAAGAAGATTTATCTATCCGTACATTCTTCAGTCAAAATGAATGTATGTATCATCACCTATCATACGTATATGCTAAAACAAGTACGTCATTTAGAAAGATTGTCGTCTCATATGACGACGGCAAGAAACGAGGATTTGGCGAACCGTTGAATATTTTTTGTTGGTTCTGTTTCAATTTCGAGTCTGCAGACAGCCATTGACGAATTGCAAACACTTGAGAGCTGTACCTTAACCAGCTGTACATATTACGGCTCTTCAAACTATTTCGCACGCCTCAGTTCTCATGAAATTTTCGAGTGTTTACCGACAGGAAACTACCGACTAATGAAGGAAGAACAAGAAATCTTTTGAATACTTCATATGAAGCAGTTATAGCACGAAAACAGTTTTGCAGTGGTGAGTTTAAAATTTATTATGCGAAAAACAGTTTTAGAATCCAATGGATATTTCTTCTTAATATCGTTATTTCCAAAGAAAAAAACATCTGTATTTATGGCTTATATAGTGGGCGAGAAAACTGTTTTATTCATCGAGAAATGTGCAAAGCATTTTTTGTTGAAAAAAAATATCCACAAATATTCAGTAAGTCTCGACAACTAGAGGATATATCACATCGCATCTACCGAGCTACGAAGATGGAAATTCGATAGCTACTGTAAGCTGAAATTGATGCGTTGAAACATATATATTGTACATGTTTGAAGAATGCCGCCCTTTGATAAGCATTCATGCCGAATGTATATAGAAGCAATAGTCTTTGTGCGTTTGCTTTTATCTGATATAAATATTCTACGATACATAGCAGTATTTTTGCTAATGATAAATGATGCATTCTTTTTGTTCTTCAACGGATCATCCAAATCTGTTTAAACAATCAATCAGAAGCTTTATTTCTCAACCGATTAAGAAAAAATTTTTTTTTTATAGAAATCTTAAAAAATTAAGTTTTCCAATGAACTTTTTACCAACAGCATTTTCGTTGCACATCCCTATGAGTGAAAGTCTTTCATGGTCATGAATCTTTTCTGATGAGAAGCCATTCCTAGGATTTTTATTTTCTCTATTTTGTTTTGCTTTGCATTCGTTGATAAACACACTACTAAATAAAGCATCTGTATAGATTCTCATACATGTGGCAATATTTATTTGGTCGTATTGTAAAATCATCAATATTAAGAAGACTTGGATAATACATACGTTTTTATTCTCCAGATAGAAGTATATTCTGCAGACTAGAAAACAAGAGTCTACCGATCTTGAATGACTACATTGATTCTCATTGTAACATTATTTTCTACAAAATTAGTTTGATTCAAATATTATTCTATATTTAATCCAGATCATGTTGACCTTCTCAGATGAATAATTCAACCTATACCGTATCTATTCATCAAACGACGAAATACAATGCTGTTCATTTAATTGATTCAGCGCGCTCTATCATCATGTTCTCTTACTGTGAACTTTCTTCAATAGTTGGCATGTAAATCTATTCTATCCATTCTTCGCACCAAATCAACTAACAATAACAATTCAGATTCGATTAGTTGTTCTATTAGCCGTTTGACAAATGCGATACACGCTCTATTCTAAATCAATAACTATGTCTTATTGAATTAATAATCATTTACCATCGACACATTCCCTAGTACCCTTGAACTGAATGGTAGAATTAAAGTAACATATGCGCGTATGTTTATTGACATTTTACGAGAATACTATGTAGCCTAAAGGTAGACAACAGTAAAATGATTTTGAAAACATTAGTATCCAGCGTCTAGTGTCATCTGTGATTGAACATTAAAACTAGCCAATTCGGAAAAACAACTTTAATGATTTGTTTGTGAAAGAATACCGATATGAGTGAAAGACAAAAACAATAATGAATATAAATATTGAATATCTCGTTTCATTTTAATAAATTCTTTTCAAAAAAGGCAAATACAAATGAAACCTAACTAAGCGATCAGACGAGACATATTTTATTCATATGGGCACATAGATACGTGTTACTATAAACACTCGTTTTTCAAGTTTATTTATTTAGATTTGTACTTCACATGTGTAAACATACGCAAGCAGACATTTAGTTCATTGATATCTAATCGTTTTATGCCTTTCTAATGGACCGCTTGAGTGAAGGTTTTCCTCTCTGTGTCATTAACGTGGTGCTTGTTTATTCGGTAGATTACTCACTGTCACTTCTGCTTTTTTTTTTTATTTACAATCGAGAAGAACAATCTATGAGCTTGATTGGTATTAGAAGAAAGAAAAGGCTGATTTTCCTTCGTAAATTCTCTCTTTATTATCATTTCAGACATCTTGTCGACAATTGATCGTTGCTCTTCTTTATTATTTTGTCATTATTATCATAACGAGGTGTGCGTGTCTAACACAGTTTGCGGTGATAATGACACTTCTCTCTACGACGGCTTATATGATGACATAATTATCTTTTCTTTTTCTTTTCTACGTGTGTCATTACTTCATTTGTCAAATAGATTCGAAAAAACGTTGTTTTTTCCTGATTCATCGCAATTCGATCTTCTTTTCGGTTTGTATGCAGTAGAGAAAAGAAGACATGTCGAGTGGCAGTAATTCAAATCTATCGGACAGATTTAAATGAATCGTCATTCAGTCGATCCTCCCCGCTGCGCATGTATAAAGTTCATTTGTAAAAATAAACACAGAGTAGTGCATTTTCAAGTGCAGACAGAAGGAATAAAATGTGAGACTCGTCATAGAGAAGAACAATTAAATAGGAGGAGACTAATCACTTGAGCACACACATATGTACTATTCTGTTTCTTGTTGTTTTATTTGTGTGCGTACGAACAATTCTGTCCGATGAATCTTGTCAACGTTGGATCGGATAAAACATAAAAGTAAGTATAAACTATTATAAAACGACACAAATTCTCTGTCTCATCTTCTTCAACTTCTTAGTTTGACGTTGATGAAAACGTTATCGTTCATTTCCGTCTTTGTCTATATTCTACGTCGATAATCTTCTTTTCTCTCGTAATCTCACGCCGTAAAATCTGATCGAGTGCGTACAGAAAAATCTATTTAATCATGACATTTCTTTTTCTCTTCATGTTACGCATGTTTGTACATTTAAACGAGAGTCACAGATAAGGCTTATTGCATCAATTTATCAACGTTTGTACAATTGTTGATGAACCTTGTAACAAACAGACGTACATAATAATATTCTTACTTTCGACCCTGACACATATGGATATACTCTTGTCCTTTTCCCCGCATATATAAGCAATAATCTTTATTCAACTCCTATATCTATCATGATACATGTTGTAGATGCCAATTCAATCGTGATTCAATAATGGGAAACAAATCTTCAAAATCAACAAAAAAACCAAATCGATTTTTTTGTTCCTGTATACTATCAAAATCGACTTCATCATCGTCACTTTCAAGTCGTGATAAATATCTACCAACATTTGATCGTATAGTATCGAATGATAAAGCTTCTCATTGTTCTCCTCCTGCTGAAGCAAATCCATCAAATTCAATTGTTATTCATGATGAACTCGATAAGAATCTTTTAACATCAAAGAATCGTCGCTCATTATCATTGAATAATGTGATTTTATCTCTTCCGGATACTTCCAATGACGATCAAGATAGAAAACCTGTTCATTCAAAGCCACCTTTACCACCGGGAAAATCAATTACTACTTCAAAATTGCCACCTACAGGTCGATCGTTTCGTGGTACATTCGGCAATACAAAACGAACATATTATTCTCAATCGATTGAACATGCTAAACTATCAATTGAAGATTTAGAAAAATCGCTTCATGGTGCATCGAGTATTGACCAATGGATTGATTCGTTGCCTATACTTGGTACACCATCGTTGAATCGTAACAAACCCATTCGAACAGTAGTATCAACCGATAAGAAAAAAATTAAACGTAGTGTAACAATAGGTGATGAATATAATGAAAATGTTCTCAATGGTTCATATAGACAACAAGTAAGTGAGCTTTTCTTTTCTTGATCGAATCAAGGAAACCCTCAAACTGACAAGTCGAGACTAGATGCACTATGCAGACTTAATTTTGAGCTACGAATACCCTAGCAAAGAAAAACGAATTCACGTCCTTGCTATTAGCGATATTGAGCTTCTATGCTATTTTTCAAATGCATATCATGATCGTCGTCAGGAGAATAGAGGTAGCTCAAGGAGAGACTGCGGGATTACTGTATAAATCAACATCTAGTCTGTACTTGATGTTGCCTCATTAATTCTTATGTTGGTACAGAAAAAAAAAACTAATTGATTTCTTTTTAATTTATCTAGGACGATGAACCATCACCTGCCGAAATAGAATCTAATCTATCAAAAAACGAATATCCGAATATTTTAACATTGACATGCAATCGCGAATTTTTAACTTTAGCTAAAACTATGCGATTAAATATTTATTTAAAAGATTTTCTTTCTCGATTGAATAATGCAAAATTAAAACAAACATTTAAAAATCATTTTTCATTATCAACGGTTATCTATCCATTCGCTGGTATTGATCAAATTCTGGCGGACGACTTAAATCTGTTTCTTCTCACACCGGCAGAATCATTATTACCAAATCTATCATCAAATACACACAGTGTCTATAAAATTCAAGAACAAGTACGTTCAAAATCATACTTTGCTCCAGTAACAAATTGTAAAATTGAAATCGACGATGAAGAATATAAAAAAAAGTCCATTGAACTCGACCGAACACATGTTGTTATTACAATTGAAAATAAAACAACGAAAGAACAAGATGATACAACGGCAAATAAAAAAATGCCCGTTGAACAAGAAGCATCATGGCTATTCACATCAAATGATTCCTTCCAAACAGGCTATTTACGTATTGATCAAGAAAAACTTGCTAGACAATTTTCACCATTTATTTATCATTCTTCAGCCGATAATATTTATTATCTATCATCAAATTTAATTCAGCAATGGTTTAATACATTAATATTAGTTAATCAAACTTGCGCTATTGCTAGAAGATTTCTAACAGGTGATGGAAGTCATATTACTTGCTTGATTAAACAACAAGCCAATCATGCAAAGTAATTAATCGTTTTCATTATTCATTAAATTGCCTATTCTATCCTAAACGCTGAGCGTGATGCACCGTTTTATAGAATTTAAGAAGGCTACCAGAAGTCTACACTAGTTTTCTTATTAGAAGGGTGAGGATGTTTTGTAATCTTTCGACTCAATTAACGTATCCTTCGTACGCAATTAGATATCCACAATATGATTAAATGTCACAACAAAATGTCAAGGGCAGCAGCATCTTGATTCTATGTTAAGACTAGAAAATTCTTTTGAATGACATGTTTTCTAACATCTGCATTTCCCGGTTTATTTCGTTCGAAGGCATAGTTCGAGAACAGATTCTCTTGCCGTCTTTGAAAAAGCGAGTCACTTTTCTTTAAATTTTAGGTCATCTTCATTAGAAAATAATTTAACTTTCGCTGCCTTACGTCTTCCTCCGTTTATGTATTTAAATGATTCATCGCATATCAATCTCGAAGAAGAACGGCCCAATATAATTGACGCATTTTCTTCAACATTTTTATCTGATAACAAAAAAGCTTCGAACGATACAATTCATATTGATTATGAACAATATTCATTTGCTTTTTTACTTCATCGTTGGCCAAAATCTTTACTTGATAATTATTATGCACAATCAATGCGTAATTCCAATCGTAAATGGCCATCAAAATATCATTTAAACATAATAATTAAAAAGCCGATTTTACTAATTCCAATGCAACATAATCATAAATGGGAAATAAATTTTGATTTAATCGAACAAGGTTTATTTGAATTAATGAACGAATCAACATTATGTTTTTACGCATTGTGTCAACAATTATTCGGCCAAACATTAGCAATGCGTACATGTGTAAAACATTGCTTTTTAAATTATTGTGAAAAATATGGTTTACCTTTTTCAAAGTAACGATTTCTGTTTACTTTCCATAATACATCTCGAGCTATACCCTTTGATTTTCATTGTTTTCTTTAGTAATCGTGAACAAACAACAAAAATTATCTCTGAATTGATGTCGCATTTTTTGAAAGAAATCCAATTGCAACTAACGGAAAAGTTTATTCCAAATTATTTCAATCATGAAATAAATCTTTTCGAAAACACTGATGACTATAATCAATTATTCGACTTTGTAAATAAATGTTTAAATGATCGTATCTCTATCCCGACATCATTATTGACAATATCAAATCGGCCAATAATTGTCGAATTTTTGTTTCATTTTATTGATCAATTATATCAAACATTCCATATAAAACGTTCACAATTTCATTTAAGCGACAACGTTCTTATTGATCTACATAAACAGTTATGTGAAAAACTATCGAATGACACAAATAATAATAGTACGTTATTACAAAAATTTATTAATTATCTATTAAATAATCAACAAATTCTCGAAGATATACAAACGAATTTAACCTATGATTTCGAGACCAACGCTGAATTAGTACATACGTGTTTAAATCAAGTGCGAAAAGCAGACTCATCATTAATATTTCATTATACATGGACGATATATGTACAATATTTACACACATATTACAATGTTTTGTGGAATATTTAACTTAGAAAAAAAAACAAATAATAATAACAACACATTGCACTGTCAGATATTCGTTTTCTTTCTTTTTACGACTTTTTTCCGGTGATCGTGGATATTTCTCCTTTTTTTTTCGTGTCTACACATTTTTGCTTGTGTGTGTCTCTTCTCCTGACTTATCGTATATATCCTCGGTTTTTCTTTGCTTATTATTTTATTTGCGTGCAAATTATTAAAACAACGCATGAGAATGTACGAGTAGTTATATAGATATAGATACATTTCTTTATCTTTTTCTTTTGTTATTATTCTCGGTCTCTCATGCTTCTTAGATGATCATAAAATAAAAAGAATGATTTGAACAGAAAAACAAAATCGTTTGTTTTCCAATATAGATTCATTCGCGTCTCATGGGAGATATTTTACTATTGTAAGATCTGACGAAAATTAATAGTAGTGTTTCGTCGGATCTCTTCAGTTATTTCCAACTAGACGTTCGCGTCTAGAATTCAGAGGGCATGGGTGGATATTTGGCATTGAGTTTTTACTCTTGTTGTTCTGACGTACTGATAAGTAGACTTTGGGCAGCTAAAATGTTTCTTTCGGCGATTTTTCAATGCTGCTGGACATTTTTTCTAGATTATTGTAGCAAACAATTTAGCCGTACTAAAAGAGATTTACACGATGGTCACATAAAGCTGCTTCTAGTGAGGGTGTGTGGGTGTGGGCAGAGAAACCATTCACACCCACACTTTAACTTTTTTTGCATAAAGCTTCACAGGATGTTCAAAGATCTTCTCGTATGGTTTTCATGTAATTTATCGGTGTGTTTCTTTTCCTTTGGATCCTGTACCTGCCATCTCTTTTAAGGATCTTAGTGGTCCAAGGACTTTAAAGATAATACATAGAAACATTGAAAGTCTATTCTTTTAGTAGATAAGTCAGTTGACTATCATGATTTATGGCCTACTCAAAGTTGATTTACTAAAAATTTATTATTAACTGAGTCTGCTTATAAATAATGCAAATTTGGGTGTTGTAAGTGTGAGTGTTACTCAGGTTTTACTTATCCTGCATATGCCTAGAGCGAGTATCAACAGAAAATGCTTAAAGCTACTGCTAACTTTTTTTTACGTAGTATGAACAGAGACCTTTTGAACTTAAAACATTTTGTTTATTTGAGTAGACCGCATTATGTCGATAATGGTGTCTTTCGAAAAGAGTCATAAGCTAAATTTGAAATGTTCCACAAATATATCGAGAGCCATTTCGTTAAAATGACAGAAACGAAAAGTGATATCGTCAGCCAGCTATCTACTGAGGGAAGTGTGCTTATCGCCGACGTGAACAAGATAGCGCTGATCGGTGATATCTGTATTGGTCGTCTTTCCATCCGAATGAACTCGATTGCTGTCGGTAAGTATATATAGTTTGACTGAATTTTTGATATCAGTCTGCTTCTTCTTTTCTAAGATAATCCCACGCTGCACAGCATCTCTTAAGTTGGTCAATGAACTTATGGGTAGTTGTAGCACCAATTGTTCATTGTTTTCAATGTTGATGAACGTGTTGGTCGTCTGAACGATCAGTTCAGTGGCGGAGCCAGGGGGCTAGGGGGTGCTCAGCCCCCCTCCCCCCCAACAATTGTTGAGCCCCCTCCCTAGCGAGATTTTAGAAAACGCATTTTTTTATATAAATGTGTATTAATGTTTCCAGTTTAACGTTTTAACAAGTGCTGCCAGGTAGCGAACTCAAAAACCCAGAAAAAAAGCGAGAAAAACTTTTAGAATCCCAGAAAAATCCAGAAAAATTTTCAAAATTCTCAAAAAATCCGATGAAATTTTTGAAATCCCTAAAAAGCTGCAAAAAGACTTTTAAAATTCGGGGAAAATCCAGAAAAATTGTCAAAATCCGAAAGATCTGTCAAAACTGTTTCTAAAGCATGCTTTTAAAAGTGGCCCGCCGCCCCCAATTTTTGGATGTTCGCGACACCTCTGAGGGCTGAGTCCCCCCTAGCCAAAAATCCTGGCTCCGCTACTGGATCAGTTGAGTTCTTGATAGGGAATGCTTGCTACAGTGACACTACTTATACGATACACATATGACAAAATTGTGAGAACCATTGCCTCTTAACAACAATGCGTTCGAAAAATGAACGCACTATGTCGTGCAGTTGACGACTAGAAGCATCAATCAGATAAAGTTCAGTTGTGAGCGGTGGTTTCATTAGTCTGGCCAAGTTTTGGTTCAAAACGAATGGAATCTTTAATTCAAATGAAACACGACAAATAGGACAGGAGATAGATGTGCATGTGGATGTTTGAATTACACATGATGGATACGCACATTAACACCCACACCCTCAAGATTCCCGCCCAACACCGACGCTCATACTCTTTGAAAATCATCGAGCTTCTGGAAGTTCTCTATGTGACAAAGAATGCTTCATCTTAAATAATACTGTGGAAACCTTGGGATGCTAGGATTTTTGCCATGCGACAAATATGTCTCAAACAAATGAGCGATGTGAAATTCTTAGACTTCATTGTGTCGTGTGATAGCTCATGTTTTCTGATTCATTTACATTGCCGAAAGCATTGACGTACATACATGCTGTGTAATCCTTTGGATTTTTCGATACCTTAGTTTGATAAAAATCGATGAATGTCCCGAATATCCTTAAACATCTGAACTTCTAGCAGTTCTTTCGTTGAACTATCCTACGGTGTGAAAAGCGCGAGAATTCGTGGGTACCATGATTTTTTTCTTGATGCCTTCTACTGAAAATCTTGAGGATGTGAGTGAAGGGAAGATTCACATCCTCTATTACATGTCTTGTTTATTTCTTTCGCGCATTATGATCAGATTATATTTTTGTTGCTCCTTAGTGCAATAGATTCCGATTCATTATCTGATAAATATATGACATTTATCAATGTTCATAAAATAATGTTGCATACATAATCATAAAGAAAATTATAATGCGCATTTTTTGTATTCTACATCTTTATATGTTCAATCGCTCAATGAACAACAACATTAGACAGCAGCAACTCGTGCGGGCGCGTTCCATTGACGACGATGTTCTATTAAAAATATGAAATAGAATTAATCATTTAAATGAAACGTTTTCAAATTTCCTAGACAAGAATTTATTATTGGAATTGATCTACGACGATGTATAAACAAATTGTATATCACGAAATGCTTTGCATTGTAGGAACAGATAGATAGGCCATCGTTTTTCGATCGCAATAATAGAAGAAGAAAAAAAGAAAGAAAAGCAATACAGGTAATAAAAGGCGTTAAAACAAAAAGAACAAGAAAATGAATAAAAAACAAACGAGCATAAAAGAAAGACATTGGAGTGAGATGAAATAATATTTAAGAAAAAAGAAAACAGAAACGTGTTCGATTTTTATTTTGTTTTTGTTTCTTTTAGTTTTTACTCCAATTATTAACCACTAACACCATATTGAGGCATTGTTTGATATTGTACATTTTGTACAAAACCATTGCCGCCAGCTTGATCTTGTTGTTCAAAACCTTGTTGTTCAGCTAGATAGAATAGGCTCACATAGAATAATATCGATAATTTAAATAGAATTTTACTCACCACCATATTGTTGACCTTCAACGGTACTACCAGCCGAATATGCTGCCTGCTGATACATATATCCACCTTGTTGCTCGCCAGAGCCTTGACCCGCACCAGTTGCAGCTCCACTACCATATGCTGCATATTGAGCATTATCTTGCATAAATCCAGTTTGTCCGGCACCAGACAACGAACCATTGGATGCACTGGCAAGTAGACCTTGTTCGCCAGCGGCTTCAAATCCACCAATGGGACCAGCAGCACCAGCTAACAATGCTGGATCGATTTGATCTGGATTAACTATGGTATTCTAGAAAATAGAAATATTTTCTTCTCTATTTGCTTCAAAGAAAATCGTTTCATACATATTCTGGTCCAAGATTAGGAGTAGGTAAACCTTTAATAAAATCTGGTAAACCTTGTGTAGGTCTTAATTGTGTTCCGTACTGTTGTACATAAGTATTTGGATCAGCTTTAATAATACCCAAATTGCGAAATTCCTTGACGACACGAGCTTGTGTACCTTCCCATTGAATGATAAGATTTTTTTGAGCTGGCGCTGGTTGAACTGGTGGTGCTTTTTGATAGATAACACGTCGTTTTTGTTGTTTATATGGAAGCCAACGTTCGACAATAATACTAGAAAAAAAATTAAATAGCGAAAAAGAATGAAACCTATCAAACAACTAACCTTTGTGGTTTAGGAGGTAATGGTGGCATACGCTCAATGATGACACGTCGTGGTGGTGGTGGAGGCGCTGGTAACGGTTTTGTAACTAATTTAGGAGCAAGTTGTGCGGGTGGTTGTGGTGGTCGTTCTCGAATGATAAGTGGCGGTGGAGTTGCTGGTCGTGGTGGTCGTTGTCGAATAACAATTGGTGGAGCAGGTGGTAATGCTGGATTACGTACCTAACAAGAAAGAACAATTGAGTGAAATTTTTTTTATTCTCAAATCGTCATAGTATTTTCCTTTTTGTTTTACCTCTTTGATAATCAAAGGACCAGGTGGTGGCGGTGTTGGTGGACGTAAATATCGTACAGCAACTTCCTGTTTGTATGTAACAGCATCATTAGCTTGTTTACGAATAATCTGTGGGTTAGGATCAAAATTAATTTTATAACCATTTGCTCCTTGCTGTTGTGCTAGTTGACCAGTAGCACCGACATATTGTTGAACGATGCCACTACTATTTTGATCTAGATAACCACCACCTTGTTGATCGTCGGCACGTTCAGCTCCACTACGTGTATATTGAGCATAGTTAACATCTTGACCCTGTTGAGCAGCTGCTTGCGCATCACCAGTTTCTTGCGTTAATTGTTGTTGTTCAACACCGCTTGCTTCGCTATAATATTGATGACCACCTTGATTTGTTGTTTGAGATTGATAGCCATACTGATGTTGAACATATTGTTGTTCAGGATTTCCAGGTGATGTTGATGACGGATATGCGGCAGCAACTGAATCAGCCATAGGTAAAATAGTTACTCGACTTTTTTACTTCTTCTTCTTCTTCTTGTTCAGTTGTTGATCAAATTAACGTGAATATATATGTACGTATTGGTATACTTTTGTATCATACGTTCAATAGCAAGAGAGAGAGAGAGAGCGAACGAGATAAAGAGAAAGAAGACTCAATATTTCATCTTATTTTGTGTGATTAGTGATGCGCAACACAAATTTTATCGGTCACAAGCGCTATAGAGACATTTTCGTTTTATTCTTTCACTAAATGTTTCGCTCTCGTCGTGCTTGACTTGCGCTCGCGACGAGTAAGTAGGCGAGTGTAAATGTCGGTACTCATTTTTCATTGAACACACTCATTTCATCGTCCGCTGATCAATCATTGGGTAGTCCAACCGTCCATCCGTAAACTCTCTTTTACCGTTGATGGTGAGATGAAAAATATGCGATGATACATTCATACATAGAAAGCATCTTGTCGTTTTCTCTTCTTCTTCTTCTTCTTCTTTTTTTATTAAAATGTGCATATGTCATGTATCATTGTTCAAATATATATGCAAGTAATCAATCTAATTATATGTTTAACAACCTTATTTTGTTATTGTGCTTTTGATCATAGTAGAATATGAAAGGATATGTAGAAGTTTATATATATATATGTATGTATATAAACTAGAAGAAAAAATGGCCTACAAATATTAAATTTATTCTGTGGATAAGAAATAGGCATCTTTGTTTTTATTTGAGATTTTTCCTCGCTTTTTTTTTGTTTAACGTAGCGAACATATTATCTATGCATTTCATAAACTGCATTCATCGTTGATTCTGTTGTTGTTTCCAAGCTGGAACATCTTTGAGTGAACGATATCTGGTTAATGGCGAACATAATCCATCTATATCATTTCGATTTGGTCGACAGAACCATTTTGGTAAACTACGAAATCGAAAATGAACATAGCAACAGTTTCCTTCGCCACAATCTTCATGAAATTGACAATGATTCCATTCTAAAGCAAAGAAATTTGATTTTTATATACCATATCGATCATAATTACCCATATTTTTTCTATCAGAATTCTGTTTGGAATCTTTTGCTTTATAGAATGGCAATGCGGGTTTACTAATTCCATAGGGATATAGTTGATTATTTGGATTGTAATAGGGTGGAGTGATGAAATCGCTCACAGAATGTTTCGAACGCGGCGTATTCAACATGAATGGCAGACAAAACTTGTTTTCTAGTTTTTCACAAAAATAGAAAGATGCAATGAATACACTCAAGAAACAACAGAAAATAGAACGGCTATACCTTCAGTTGAATAACAATGTAATTCTGAACAACAATCAATATTTTCTGTGCAATAATCTCCTATGATTTTACATTTTTGTATTTGTTCATTTTGAAAAATAATATTCGTTGCGTCATTATGAATTGTTGCCAAACATAAATTTGAAATTAAAAATACAATACAAGTGGTGATGAGTAGATACATGAGAATAAACTACTGTTGGCAATCAAAAAAGAATTTTGCTTTTGTTCTATACGAGGAATTTAGTGATAATAGAATGGAATGTCGTTTTCCGATGATCGCAGTTGAACACTATACACAAGAAGAAGCAGAAAAAATGAATAAAAAAAGCTTGACATGAAACAACGGGAAACATAAATAACGGTTTTTTCTCTCAGTATTCATATACATTCGGTGATTGTCGAATGATGAGAAAATGATCAACTTCTTCTTGTCTCTAGATTTATGTAAAAATATTAGACTATGGCGAATATAATCTATTATGCTTATGAGTTCTTTTTTCATTTGCATTTTTTTTAGATCACAACAAATTTTTAATATCTTTTGCACACGAGAATCATTTTAGTGACAAAGGTAACGACTTTTCTTTGTAACGAAAAGGAAATATGTGTAAAGGAAAAAACCGTTGCTTTCACATTCTTAATGTGTCAATCAGTCATGCTTGTCAGTGCATGAGTCCTATCAAATTCAATCGAGTATAAAAGCCCAGAAGACCAATAGAATCTAATTTCTTGTTTTTTCCCTTAGATTGAGCAGGGAAAAAAGGATAATCTCTGTGTAAAACTGAGTAATTATGCATGCTTTACCTATTTATGTATGTAGTCAATCTGGATAGATTCTCTATTCAATCGATGATGTCAAAATATATTAAGATTTGCAAAGAAAACATACAAAAAAAAATCACATAAACATGCGCAAGTCGTCAGATTCTGTTCAAATAATTGAAATACTACTCACGACATTTACATTACTTATTTCCAGAGATATAGAAGAACGCCGAAGGACAGAAAGAACAATACGAATTAAAGATAATTTTCTACTAGTCTCTTACTTCGTGCAGCACTACTCGCTAACTTAAGAATAATTCCTGTTTATATCTGGCTGCTAAAAACAATGAAATAATCACCGTACCGATGCCAAAAAACTGAAATTTTGTTTGAATTAATAATAAGAAATATTGTAATGACACGAGCGTTCAATTAAATTCATCGATGGATTGCTAATGCATGCTTATTTTACCATCAGTACGATTTACTCGGCCAGACTTGTCATCATCCTTTGTGCTTTAGTTGTCTTTTTCTCCAACTGCTTTTTATATATTTCCGTTTGACAGTTTTCTTCTTCTTCTTCTTTGTCTTCTTCTTTTCTATTAGACTGAAATAATCTCAACGATGATAGAGTATCAATAAGATTATTTTTTTCAATGTCGTCATTCTTTTCCGTTAATTTTTTCTCTATCGATAGTGGATGTGCTGCATTTAAAGAACTAATTATAGCAACATACAGGAAGTTCTTCAAGTAATAAACTTCCACAGAGATCAGAACCAATTATAGTTCAACGAACTATGTGGTGATTTAAAATTAATAATTATAGTTTACAATAACGATCATTTACAAAAGATTATTTTTTTATTCACAAAATTAAAAAAAAGAAGGAAAGACAACTTTATGTAAATGTCTCATCGGCCCGTAAATTGTTCTCGTATGGATGATTGTTGTACGTGTTATTCAAATTACGTATGATTGTAGACGAGAGTAGGCGGGAAAGAAGGATCGAAAGATGACAACGACAACATACATACATACATACACATTTATCTATCTATTGCCACAATCCGTCACTCTTCCTAATGAGTTACGTAAATGCTGACACATACACTTGCACTACCTGTCATCCTTATGTCTATTGACATAAAATCATACGAAAGAAATTATGTAAAATACTCGTCGTTGTCGTCATCGGCTTCAGCGTCGGCCGCATAAATGTATTGGTCGGTCTGGCTACACTTACCGGAGCTAATCAAATTGACGAAAAAAACTAGAGATGAATGTTTGCCTACAAAATGCCAGAAATCAGGTACGTCTCCTCACACACACATGCATTTGCATGATGTAACAAATATATATATATATATATATGTACGTATACATACTTCCCTTTCATATTATAGTCTAAATGCAAACCTACTGAAGAATGTAGTAAACTTTAATATATTTTACTAATGGATTCTCTTGTAATAGAAAAGCAACTTCCGTAAGTTAATTATATTTTTATTAGTTAAAATACTTTTTTGTTTATCTAAATTTGATTAAAGATCTAATAGTATAGAACTAACTAAATTAGTTCATATCTGTAGCCAATGTACACGTACATTTAAAGATATAAATAATTTTCGTGAACATTTATTTCAAGAACATGGTGAACTCGGCGTCAATGTTCGACAATGCCATCTTTGCTCTTACGCAACTTTACTCAAATCGAAATACGACTGTCACATAGTATGGGTTCCTGTTCGTTATTATTAGTTATGTTTTAATTATTCACTTATTTTTAGAGATGTCATTTAAACAATCGTGTTCTCCGATGCCAAAAATGTAATTATTCAACCATTAATATCAGGTTCGATAGGTTCCTTTTATTTAAAAATAGCTTAACTAATTAGAATAGAGTTTCATTTAATCTAAATATAACTCAATCCCTAAGGTCGCAATGTTTTCTTGCGACAACAAAGATCTTTCTTGTATAAAGTGAGCTCAACGCAGATCATCTATAGAATCTTGAATGGATATTTTGTTTTCGTTAATAAATATGCAGCGAGTCAAATAATTTATTTTTATTTTCTAGACATATGTCAAAGCATGAACGCCAACATTGTGTATCACATGTAGATACCATGAAAATAACAGAAGTAAAACATCCTCGAGTTATCAGTGTGAATACTTGTAAAGATGAAAAAGTGCCGAGCTTCTCAACTTGTTTTCTGACGGATAAATTGTTAATTCCTGATGAGAAAAAATCTCTCGAGTAGGTCAATTATATATTTCGATAACACGATGATACTCACATTTTTTGTTCCTTTTCTCTATTTAGTGATTTACAAAATTCACGATCAAATAGTAACTATTCAACAGATGAATTAAATCATAGTTCATGTTCACATAAAAATAGTCTCCTTTCATTACGTACAAATGTTTGGACATTACTTCGAATGTTACTTCCACAATTATCACTTTATCAACCATCAACATTAGCAGCTGGCTACGAATCCGATCCTTCTATCGATCGACTCGTTGCTAATCTAATTCAAATACCAACATTTTATAAACCGTACCCATCTACATAAAAATAACTTCCGTTTACATTCTCCTCTCGTTTCATATATCATCACACACACCCACCCACACTCATATGAAAAATAATAATTATCTTTATTGGGCTATTGCTTCACATTTCTAGGGAAGCTTATTAATAAAAATATGATTTCCTTTCAATGACGTATATATGAACATTATTGTTATAGAGAATAATTTCATTTATATAGATTCACATATAAATCAATGAAAATCGTAATTGATGAAATTCGAGAGATAATTTAATTTATTTCGTTCCTTCAACATGACAATTACTTTTCTAAGAAGGCATAGAGGTTTTTTGATCATTCCCTAAAATGTTTTAAATTGATTTCAGATCTTTTAAGTTGTATACTTAATTTCATTATTATTCATGAAGAATAATTTAGCCGATTAAGATTAGAAAAGCCTACGTATTAAAGAGCCTTGCATTAATCTTATTACATAATTGAACAGCTACTAATCGAATAATCTATTTGATTATCTAGAAATCTAATCGTCCTTGGTGCAAACATAATAGACTTTTTGTTTTACTTAGCATCACTATCAAAGTTCGATACTTGTATTTTCTAAATCAGAGCTATGCGTGGGACGGGATTGGACGAGCATTTAAAAAAAATTTAAGCAGACAAGAAAGAATCGAAGTCTCTTTCGAGGCGATTCTATTATATACTTCCTATCTTTTTCCATTAAAATTATATTTATTGACCGCTTTCAAATTTTATTCTCATATTTTAAAACATATTCGGTATATGTTGTTTAATTTACCAAAAATATTTTTAAATAAATGTGGAAACTTCGGATTTCATCCGAGAGTTATGCGTACTGCAAAAAGTGCATGGAACATATGAGTCATTCTAGAATGTCTGAACACAAAAATTATCATGAGAAACTAGGCAATTTGATTTCTGGATGCAGTTTTTGTGCATTTTGAGACGTTTTTCCGGCGATGTTTCGTTAGAAAGCTACGACTTCGTTCAAAGCTAATATCAGATTTAGGATCAGCGTTAAAAACTGAGTCGATTTATATGTTTCGAATAATTCTGAGAAAAAAAAGTTTTTTTTGAAAAATCCCTGTACCCCTCCTCAGGGATGGTCTGATCAAAAATGACAACTTTTTCGATAACTCAGCCATTTCTTGACGGATCTTTCTCATCTTCGAACTCGACTGAGACACTGATGAGGCTGAACTGTGTAGAAAATTTCATCATGATCTAACTCTCCTTTCGAAAGTTATCGTGTAAACGGACGGACACACTGACCGATTCTAGAGTGTACTCACTTTTTGAGTAGACAAAAACGAATACAAGCTTTTCAAAGTCATCTAAGACAACGATCTTAATTTTAATGGATAGCGATAGTATGCATGTCATAGAATCGCATCGAAAGAGATTTTAATTCTTTGTTGTCTGCTTAAAATCTTCTAAAAATGTTCGTCCCACACGGAGCTCGGTTTCAAATCATCGTAGAATACCAAAATCGAAAACAAACTATATTAACAGAAAATCGTGTTTGATGCATTTTGTGACAACGAAACTCGACTTACAAAAATGACCGAGACGTCAAAAGTAACAAAGAATAAGAATGCTAGAAGTATTGACATTAGACGACAAAACATCGATGTATTCAAGGAAGTAAATGTAAATATCAAACTATAATAGCCCTTGAATACTTACCTTTTTATCCTTTGTTAAACAATGAAAATATTTTACCAAACGGTGATGAGATCAAATATTATAATTATATTGCATGATGAGCATCCGTTTTACGTTATGAATTTCATCGGAGTTTTCAATATTGATAAAATTTCTGTCATCACGTAATTGCAAAGAATCGGATGTATTACTATTCTATCTTGTTGATCACTTCTTTTCATTAAGTTGGCCAATCAAAGCTCGTCAATGAACTGAAAACGGCAATATTTAACGCACACACGGATAATCTTTCATAGATCAAGATCAGCTTGCTCTCATTTGTACAATAAAATAAATGCGGAAACATTGGATTTGCATCCGATTGTTATGTGTACTGAAAAAACTGAGTCGATTTATATGTTTCGAATAATTCTGAGAAAAACTTTTTTTTTGAAAAAATCCCTGTACCCCCCCTCAGGGATGGTCTGGTCAATAGTGACAATTTTTTCGATAACTCAGCCATTTCTTGGCGGATGCTTCTCATCTTCGAACTCGACTGAGATATTGATAAGATCATTCTATGTACAAAATTTCATGACAATTGAATGAGGCTTTCAAGAGTTATTGTGTTAACGGCCGGACGGACACACTGACCTAGTCTAGAGTGTACTCACTTTTTGAGTACACAAAAATGAATAGATCATTCATGTTTCGATCTTAATCATTTTATGAACGATTCTATTTTCATTCCACTGAGGACGAATTTATTTGCCTATTATACTAACTACAGACATCGTTCTGTAGATCAGCATATTAATATAGATAGGGATGGAAAATAAACTTCACTGTGAAATGAAGGACAGTAACAAATAAGTGCTTCTTTCAATAGAGAAATTCTATATGACGAGAAAAACAAACTACATAGATAAGACGGATATAAAGGGGAAAGTTCTTAATGCGCTTTGGATGACTCTGAACCACTGCTGGATCCTCCATCATCATAATCAGTTTTGAGTTTGGCCAATAATTTGTCGCATGTCTTCTTAGCATCACCCAGCAACATCGATGTATTTGGTTTGAAGAAAATTGGATTGTCGACAGCTAGAAAAACAAAATTAATCAAACTGAAAAATTGATTGGCAAAGTCTATTTACCGGCATAGCCAACACCAAGAGATCGTTTCATAACAATCACCTATATAGAATATAGAAAATAATGTATCAGTAGAACATTAAAACAAAAAAGAAATTTACTTGTTTAGCAAGCCAAACTTTAAGTACGGGCATACCAGCAATAATGCTGTTTGGATCTTCTTCAGCAGCTGAATTAACTGTATCGTTGGCACCAATAACGAGAACAAGATCAGTATTGGTAAATTCATGATTAATTTCTTCCATCTCATGAACGATATCATAACTAACACCAGCTTCAGCTAATAAAACGTTCAATTGACCAGGCATACGACCAGCTACTGGATGAATAGCAAAACGAACTGATTTGCCATGTTTTCGTAAAATTTCAACCATTTCAGCAATTGGATATTGAGCCTTATGGGAAAAATAGGGTTTAGTTTTTTTTTATTGATTGTTTCTACAAAACAAATTACTTTAGCAACACATAAACCATAGCCAGGTGTGATAATAATTGATGAGGCTTCTTTAATAAGATCAACTGTTTGATCACTATTGACTTCAGTATGTGTACCAGTAATTTGCATGGCTTGTCCAGTACCAGTTGAATCCGTACTAAACGAAACAGATAAGAATAGAGATTTTAATTAGACAAAAACAAATATATATATATATATAATTTACCCATAACCACCAAGAATGACATTAGGTAATGAACGATTCATTGCTTTACACATAATATATGATAGAATTGCACCACTGCTGCCAATGAGTGCACCGACAATGGTCATCAATGAATTGTTTAACATGAAACCTCTATTCAAAGAAGAAGAAAACGACACATGTGATAAATTTGTTCATACGAATCAACGAAGAAACATACTCAGCACATAATGCCCAGCCTGAATAGGAATTGAGTACAGTAATAACAACAGGCATATCAGCACCACCGATGGCTACTGTTAATGTTAAACCCATTGTTGTTGATAAAGCTGATGTTATGCCTAACATTGAAAGACCAATAATTGGATCAGCACTCATCATATAGTAGGTTAAGGCACCAACATTAGCAAGTGCTAAGCCTCCATTTATTGCATGACGACCTGGTAACATAATTGGAGAACCACTCATAAGGCCTTGTAATTTAGCATAGGCAATGATTGAACCAGAAAATGTGATACCACCGATGAATGTACCCAAAAATAGTGCTGTTTTAATGACTGATGCAGCTGGATCGTGAGCGAAATGTTCACATTCTGTGATGTAATGTGAAATACAAGTAAGGACTGCAGCCATACCGACAAGTGAATGAAAAGCAGCAACTAACTGAGGAAGATCCGTAATGGCAATTCGACGAGCAACGATTGCACCAAGTAAACCGCCAGTGGCCATTGTTGTACCGATTTGTGTAACTAATGGCATATCCAAATGAATTGCACCAAGAGTTGCAGCCAAGCCTATTTATGTATCAATCGATTTTTATTTGTTGATCATAAAAAAACTTGATTTGTTTTAAAAACAAAAATTTATTTACCTAATGAAACACCAATCATACCAAGTGAATTACCAAGACGAGCTGTTTTTTGATTACTCAATCCACCGAGAGCACCGACACAACAAAGTGAAGCTGCTAAATAGGCTAAATGATTGATGTCATGATATCCTTGTTGACTAGCCCATCCGTAGAATGCAACTGAACCGGCACCAGGTATTAAATATAAATAATTGTATTCAGGTGGATCGTCTAATTAAAATAGAAAACAAATCATAGTCTATAAGAAATCGTTGTCTTCTTGTTTTCTTTTTCTCTATATACTTGGTCGTTTGAACATGTTTAACATTCTTTGTGTAATAATAAAGCCACCACCAATGTTAATGCTTGATATAAATGCGGCACCAGCAGCCAAACCTAAAAGAAACTTCTTTTCTCAAATTATATTGAACAGAAATCGCTATTTACCTTGTGGAATGGTTTGTGGATAATATCCACCACCCATTAATAGTAAACCACCGACAGCTGTAATACCACTAATAGCATTTGTGACACTCATCAAAGGACTGTGTAAAGCTGGTTGTACACCCCAAACTGTGTGATAGCCAACAATACCCGATAGAGCGAATGTGGTGATCATATTTGCAAATTGTGCATTCGGTGAAATAATACCTAAGCCAAAAAGAGCGCCAATACCAGTTGTATATAATAAAGAGTCTTTTAAATATTGTGCAAAATAGTTCGGTGGTAAAGCGGCAGCGGCGGCTTTGGCGGCAGCTTTAGCGTCTACTTTAGGTGTTTTTGATAGAGCAGCGTCAACTTTCGGTGGTGGCGGTGGTGGATACATCAATGCACCGTCACGTAAAATAATTGAGCCGCGTACGACTTCGTCACTGTAATCAATATAGTATTGATCTTGACTACCGATTGATAGAAGAAATTTTGAAATATTATTTGCATATAAACTTGACGATTGTGCTGCTAAACGCGATGGAAGATCCGTGTAACCAACGTGTGTTACGTTTTTATAAACATATGTTTCTCCTGGACGAGTTGTTTCAATATTGCCGCCAGCTTCAGCAGCTAAGTCCACAACAACTGAGCCTGGCTTCATACTCTCAATCATTGCCTTGAAAAGAAAAACGTGAATCATCATACTGGTTTCTCCTTTTGGCATAACTTACTTTTGAGATAAGTTTTGGAGCCGGTTTGCCTAGAAAATACATGAATAAGATTTATTTCGATGATAGGAGATTTTTTACCTGGAATTAAAGCTGTTGTAATAATAATATCAACTTCTTTGGCTTGCTTAGCAAATAAAGCCATTTCAGCTTCAATAAATTCTGGTGACATTTCCTAAATATATATATATGTGTTGACAACTAGAACATTGCAATCAATTAAATCCGAAATCTTACTTTGGCATAACCACCTGTTCCTTCACCACTCTCGCTGCCCTGAAAAAGTAATACCGATAAATACTTTTTGTTTCCATATTAAACACAACCAAAACATATACTTTATAGGTCAATTCAAGAAATTCTGCACCCATTGATTGTACTTGCTCTTTGACTGCCGGACGTGTATCAAATGCTCTTACCACAGCACCCTATTTAAATAATAGAAAAAGAAATTTATTATTTTCTTTCAACTCTTCAACAACCGAGAGTAGATTGTTGTTCATGTCTAACAACGGAATAAGAAACTCTCGTCTTCTTTGAAATCAATGTCGTTCGGGCTAAGGTTACGATAAAATCTCGCTCATTGATCGTATTTATAAATAGAACAAAAAAATAAATAACGTATATCAATACCATATTTCGAGCTGTTCCGATCGCACTGAGACCAGCAACTCCTCCGCCAATGACTAAGATTTTGGCTGGTGGCGATTTTCCAGCTGCAGTTATTTGGCCTAAAATGTAGAAAAATAAAATAAATTTTTTTAGAACTTGAAATTGTTTTGCCTGTAAAAAATCTGCCAAAATTATTAGCTGCTTCAATAACAGCTTTATATCCAGCAATATTTGCCATTGAACTAAGCGCATCGAAGACCTTGAATAAAAAAACAATTTAATAGACAAGGAAAATTCGCATTTTTATTTTAAAATACATACTTGTGCTCGAGAAATACGTGGAATACAATCTAAATAATTGAGAGTCTTCAGTATAAGTAAAGATAAATTGAAATCATTTTACCCATAGCAAAAACAGTTGCATTTCTTTTAGCAAGTGCATCAACGATAGCTTTGTTTTGTATTGGATATATAAATGAAATCAATGTTGATTTGTCTTGCAATACGCTGATATCCTTTAGGTAGAGACAGGAAAGATTAGTTTTTTTAGAAATCAGATAAAAAACGTACTTCAGGACTTGGTTGTCGAACTTTAAGAATAATGTTCGATGAGTATGCAGCATTACGTGAAACAATTTTTGCTCCAGCATTTTTATAATCTTCATTGTGAAAAGATGCGCCGTTGCCTGCATTCTCTTCGACATTCAATGTGAAACCTGTATGAAAAGTTTTGGTTACAAATTTCAAATCAATGAAAGTAGTTATAGAAGACCTTTTTTAACGAGCGCTGATACGACCGCTGGCGTAAGAGCAACACGTTTTTCATTCAAAAACGTTTCCTTCGGTACACCGATTGAAAGACTTTTGTAAGGTGTACCAGTAAGTGCTTTCTTAGTAGCATCGGCTGCTTTTTGGCCGGATTGACGAGCTACTTCAGGTGTTGTTAAAGTTGGGGTTGATGAATTGGGACGCCGACATATCCATGATATGTTGTTAAAGCGTTTGGATTTGTATAAGACTTGTTGGGCACGTACCACAGTAATCATCTTTTGCTTAAAACAAAAATCATGAAAAGTTATATTCTATGAAAGAATAAAATCGTACTACTCGTTGCAATAGACTCTTGATGTCACACAAAATAAAAGTTACAGAGAGAAAGAAAATACAATTCATTGTTCAAGCCGACAAAATTTTTCGAAAACGCACAAAAAAAGAGAAAAAAATAGGCGTTTTTTTTTATAGTCCTTATCCGTGGCGGGCTAATAATTAGTGTGGTCGAATATGAAACAAAATAACCACTTTTCTCTTTTTTTTGTGCATTTAAACACATTCTCGAAAAATTTGTCTGCTTGGATGGACACAAGGAACCTCCTTCGAGGATTGCATGATGAGAAAAACATGTTTTCCTAGCAGACAGCAAGGGAAATGATCAGAACGCGCCTTGTCCAACTTCTAACTATCTTTCTATACAATATAAATCACAGCAAAAAAAAATTTTCTTTATCTCCTTACCTTTCAAAGACAACAGAGGGCAGTTTACATGCTTATCAAGCCAAACGATAAGAAAATCTGAAAAAGAAAAAAAACATTGTGTGCATAGTTTTACTTCGAATGAGTGTTTTTGTTAAAGGCAAAATAACAATTGGATCTTTTCTTCCACGAAATTTTAACTTCAGAGTCTATGCATCAATGCTAATATTGTGGGAAAGCTCACTTTCTGAATCATTAGAATAGAAGAAGAAGAAAAAAAGAAAAGAATAACAAATAGAACATAAATAACGCTAATACGAAAAAAAAACGGAAGACCAAATAAAAAAACGTTTCTTTTCTTTTTTATACGTTAGTCTTTCACCATTATTCACTCATTAGTTTGAGTGATAAAATTTGTTTAGTTTTCTTTTAGACACAAATATGATAGTATATATGTGTGTATATATGAATATTGTTTGTTTTCGTTTGATAAATAAAAGAAACAAAAACACAAAATAAAATAAAATTCGTAATCAATATATTTTATTACTGAATACTACGTGATGATTGTTGACGATTATTGCGTGTGGGAAAATAGCGAAGAGTATTCGAAATATTATTATTGTTATTTGACGTTTGAATATGAGAAAATACATCATCTATAAGAGCACCATTTTGATTGATTAAAGAAGGAGGCATTATTTGATTATTTAAAAAATGATATGGCAAATTCGTATAATAATAATAGGCAGCCGTGGCTGCTTGCATTTGAAGTGCATATTCTTGTTGTTGAGCTTGAAATTGTCGTTGATCTTTTGGTATAGCTTTTTTAACATCAACACGATATTCACCTATTGTATGAGGTCGTGCAAGAATTATTTTATCCACAGGATCGTAGTCTAAAATAGTACATAAATACATTGTTCGTTAATTGCTACAGTATAGTTGAAATAGGCCGGCCAGCGGTAGGCCATCAGAAAAGACTTTAGACTAGTTTTGAATGTTATGCACTCACTTTTTCACCGTAGAAGAATTTCTTCGTGATAAAAAAGCACCACAGACAAAATTGAGAAAAAGAAAATTTTTGTTGTTCAAGAAATCTCTAGGAACAACCAGACTCAACAAACAAGATTTCTTTCGTTACATTTACTTCAACCAATCTGATTGGCGGTGGAGAAAAATAATTCAGCTGCCGCAAAAATGCGCAGAACGAAATCAATCGTATTTGCTTTGTCTTGTTTTTTTCTCGTCAGCATTGCCTTAACATTTTTCTCACTGTGCGCCCAATGTTCGTTGCAAAAAAAAGAGGAGCAAAATACCGCATGTTCTCTGTTTCAGCCACTTTCGTAAACTTGAAAGCAAGCGGTGAAAATGATGCACGCTGAGAAATGCGCTCAGCTAGTCAGAAATCAACCAACAAAATTCACGAATGTAAATCCTTTTAGAGCAAATACAAAACTGAATGTGTTCTACAGATAGGATTGTGGTTTCAACTCAGAAAATTGAACCTTACTCTAAGAATAACAGACAATTATTACTATATTATCGTAAGACTAAAATATTGTTGATGTCTGTCAGGTGACAGAAGGACAATGGGGGATCAATTAAATTTTTTTTACCATCAAATTCAATAAATGCAAATCCTCGCGTTTTCCCATCTTTGTCATGCATCAGAAGACAATCATTGATATTTCCGTATTTTTCAAAATATTTTCGTAATGATTCTTCATCAAGTCCATCGCGAATGCCTCCGATAAAAATTTTCTTCACCGTTAAATGAATATCGTCATTATTGGCTTCTTCACGTGGCACTAAGAAAATAATCGCATAAGTGAAAACAACTAAACAAAATCTTTACTCGCGCGCTTTGGATCGATTTGACGACCGTCAATAGTATGGGGTCTTTGTTTCATAAATTCATCTACTATTGCTGAATCAGTAAACGTTACAAAACCGAAACATTTTGATTGTCCATTATGATCTTTCATTACTAGGCAATCACTTATTTCACCGAACTTTCTTGCATAGTCTTTTAATGTGTCATCAGTGGTTCTAAAATAATAGCCAAAAAAGAAAGAGGTTTTGATGAAAATTTTTTCAAACTCCTCGATTAAGATTTACTTAAAAGATAGACCACCAATAAATAATTTTCGATGTTGCTCGTCGCTGACTGAGCTACAAAAAAGAAAAACAACAAAAAAAATTTCTTAACAACTTAATCTATATGTTTCTTCTTACCGTAATTGTGTTATTTGTTCATTTGTTATTTTTTTTCTATTTCCATTTTGATATTGTACATTATTATTTGTTCGTACTGAAGATGTAGGATAAAATGCATTAGGTTGCAATTCCGGCGGAATAAATAATGTTGTAGGCTGTAAACCGTTTGCTTGTGAATTAGAATTCGTTGTATTCATTAATGGTATTGGTTTAGATATATAGTTCGACGGATGAAAATAAGTATATGATAGAGGAGGTAATGTTCCATTATTGATCATTAATTGTGGTTGATAATAGAACTCAGAATTTATGTTATTATGAGGGGCTGAAGTGTAAGCCCGTGATATATTCTCACGTGGAATTGCTTTTCGTATATCGAGTTCTTTATCTTTGATAATGTGAGGTTTTTCGAGAATACAACAATCAACACCATCGTAATCATCAAAAGTGATAAATGCAAAACCACGTAATTTATCTAATGCAAAACAAAAAATAGAAGTATTAATAAAAATCTGCTTTATAGAGTGCATGTAAGGATAACTAGATGATACTAAAGTTCCCAACAGTGTAACCTTAGGAAGTTCTCAGCAGGAAATCTGATTGATTCTTCAAGATAAAAACTTCCGAAGCAAAAAATTGACGAAGATCTAGCGTAACCCATTGCATTGCTATTATACCGGTATATTTGTCCTTATGTTATTTTTTTTTGGCATTTACATTATTTTAATCATTAGTTCGAGAAGTCACACTGGGATGAAAATATTCAATTATTTTTGAATACCAGTATATACTAACCATCTTTATCTTTCATGATATTGCACTCAATAATATTTCCGAACTTTTGAAAATGTGATCTAAAAAACACAAAACAAAACAATTTAGTAAATGAAATCATCTATTCTCGTGCATACTTAAGATCATCTTCAGTTATATCTTCCTTAATGCCTCCGACAAACATTTTTTTTACTGTTAACTGTCCTTCAGGTTTTGAAGCTTCATCACGTGGCATTGCACGTTTGGATTCTATTTTTCTTCCATCGAGTGTATGTGGTCGATGTTCCATGAAAGAATCAACCATTGAACGATCTTCAAAACTAACAAAACCAAACCCACGTGATCGGCCTTCCCTATCACGCATAATAACACATTCAGCTATTTCGCCATAGGTCGAACAATACTCTCTAACAAAAAAAGATTCATAATAAGAAAAAAACTAGACACAATTAAATTTCTATTACTTTAATTTTTCATCCGTAGTTGAATAAGTTAAACCTCCGATGAATAATTTTCGAAATTGTTCCAATGACGATTTTTCAGGGGGTTGAGATTCTAAGTTATTAGTAGTAGAAGACAAAACGTCGGCTGCTGATGATGCCATACACTCTTACTAAAGATTTTCTAATTCCTCCACAGTTTCTACTACCAAAAAAAAGAATATCTGAAATAATAAATTTAAAAACAAAATCAGTGGCAGGACAATCGAAATATTTATTTGTGTGAAATTCTATATGTTCTTCAACTGATTTGATTCATGCTGAAAGATAACACAATCATCTAAATATTAGTAAACGTTATTGATACATTTGAGAAAAATATTTCTATGTCCAATGAACTACGGACCCAAATCAATCCGGCCGATTCCACTCAACGAATGCGCTCACTCATAGGAGTAGTCTAAACGGAATTACTAAAAACTTCCGAAGCCGGTGCGTTCCGATTTTGTATATTTCAAAACTAAAATAGTGTTTTTAGTGTAATAACAAAAACAAACTTCACCTAGTACCTATTGACATTTACGTATGAATTTATATTTTATAATCCAGCAAAAATAAATCATAGACTTTATTTTTTTTTTGGATTATTTCTCTCGGATCAATGGTTCATATATTGAAAAAAGATCGTTGTATATAGTAACTGTTATTTAGCGTCGACTTTTACAAACAGTATTTATTCTGTCAACGAATGCGATAATTCTATTACGTGTCACAAGATCCTCCTGACTATTCCTTCTTTCTAGTAAGAATCGCAAGAAAAAAATTTAGGATAGGAATATCCGATAGAACGGAAAACAGTAATATTTGTGTACTATTAGAAAGATCGATTTACCGTTTTTTTTCTTCTGGATAATAATTTGTCTTTAAATCCTAGATAGACTTTTTTTCTTCATATGTCAACATGATGATTTCTGTCAAGCGAAATTAGATTTCCGCTTTGTCAAACGAATAAGCTATGTAAATAAAATCATGAAATGTCTCTTACTATAATCCGTCTATATTTGAATAAACTGTTAAATCATATTTAACAATGTAAGACATCGTTCGATAAATAATTTCAATATAAATCATATCGAAATACTAAATAATTCATTCGCGTAATCTGTGTATTATCTATAATTTAAAATATGTAATAAGTCATCATATTGACTTGTTAAATATATTATACAAAATAAATAACATGTACTCGAATGAACCGTATAGAACAAAATTTTGTTGGTAAACAATTTCATTATAATGCACAAAAAATTGTATATAGATAATATCATCTCGACAAATAAGTCACGACATTCTTTCACTATCTGTTTATTGTGTTGTATTCAAGGATAAGCTGCCAATGTAAATACGTTCTACATCAGCTGTAACTGTTATGGGTACATTTTATGTACTTATACAGAAAATAAATAAAAATTATTGTTTATCCGTGTGAAAACAACAATGTAAAGATTTTATCTAGGTAAAAGCGAATAATAGTTTATTTATTTATTTGCATCCATCATGGGGACGTGTAAAATTTTATTTTAGATATTTAGTCCGTATATATAACGACATCTATTTCTATTTCAAGCGAATATACGAGTGCAAATTTCTACAAGAGAAAGAAAAAGTAGATAATTAGTACAGAAAATGGAAAATTCTTTTATAGTTTTCAGAACTGAAAAATGTAGATTTTGTTTTAGTTGAAATAGAAAATGGTTTTTAGGAATAACTTCGACTTTGATAATTATTTGAGCTTAAATTGTTTGATCATGTTCTATAATAAATTCAGTGACTATCACAGTAAGCCAGAAAACTTTTAAAGTTAACCAATATGTACTTCCCTGTAGTACTGACATGATATTAGTGTAGATTTTCATTGGTGTATTCTAAATATTCCAAGTGTTACAAATCAAGTTGATGCGTGTTCATCTTCTTCTGCTCGAACTACGGCGACGTCGGTGTGGTTTGTGGCAGTTTGTGGCAGTTTGAAAACATCCGGTTGATTTCACCTTGTAAGTCTCGTGGAGATAAACGTTAATAGGAATTTCCTACGGGGAAAAACTCATTCCGAGCCATTCGAATGAATTGAAATGGCTTTCAATTAATCGCTATGAATTAGTGTCTGTAAGTAGTTCAAACTATGCAAAAACTTTAAAATTCATTAGAAACATAATTATCGCTATTGTCGAAGTGCTCTGACTAAAGGAAGCCTGTTGAAAATAGTATAATCATTTTCCAATATGTATCAGACTTTATTCATCGTCATCACATTATGTTGTTACTAACACACATGAACATTTGTCATATTCATAATTACAAGTAATTACTAACAAAAAGATCCACCATTATGTTGATAAAATAATATTTTAATAGAATCAATTCACAATGGAGCCTCCCAAGCGGACTCCCATAGATTCCAATGAACTTTTGTCCATGGATATTGCACGATGTTCGCTAGTGAAATCATTGATGGTATCTTAGTGTTCAGTCGGCCTATCTATTAACAAAATTTCTGAGCAAATTCAAATTATTTCACTTTCTGGTAACTCAAAAAAAAAAGAAAATCTGAAAAATGAGCATAACTTTTCAAGAAAGTGCTATGCATTCAAAGTCTTTTGCTATTTTTACTATAACATCGTGCAGTATCATGGACGAAAGTTCATTGGAATCCGTGAAGTTCACCTTGGGAAGCTCCACTCGACAGTACTTTCACAAAGGTGACTATTTAAATAATACTACTGCTAAATGTATCTTTTTTTTCGAATCAACTGAATACTATTGAAATCACATTGAATGTAAAAAATTCATGTAACTAGTCTGCTTTATATGATTTTTCTTGTCCTTGAAAGTTACTTGAATATTATAGAAAAATAGTCATTCAGTATGTACAAATGGGGATGATTTAGAATAATTCGGAGCCACGGATATCGCAGGCTGCCAAGGTTAGATGAGAGCAAGACTTTCAGTGACTTACGTGATTGATCAGAGGATTCCTACAAAATTAGTCAGAGTTAAGGAGAGTTCCCAATCTTCAAAAAACTTGACCATCAAAAAGATTCAATCACTTTGCTCAAGAAAACCAAAATGCTTTTCGAGGCCTAGGGATCAAATCCCTGCTGTACGTTTAGAGTAAAAGTACTCCACACCTCAAATTAATTTTTTCCATTTCATCCATATTTTTTATGTAACTCAATTCGGATAAATAACACTACATGAGAGTAGGGATGGACCATTTACATTATAATTTTAAATTAAGTTCAATATCATCAATTAACAATAAATTACAAGTACGAAGTGTTAAGAAGAAAAAACATCTTAAGTTTCATGTTAACTGGCACTGCTTCAAAGTCTCATTAAGAAAAATGGTTCGTCCCTATTTGAGAAAATTTTACAATAGCTAGGCATGCCAGCGAATGCTCGAGTTAGTTTTTTTCCCCTTGGCAATTTCAGTTATAGCTTTTTGTCATATAAAGTATTTTAATGATATCATCTCTTCGAATCAAATAACACCCACGGGACATTTCCGGTGTTTTCAATCAGTGCCGCCTTCTTTCTTGCAAATAAAAGATCTGTTAATTCTAATCAATTTATGATTTTCTCACAATTTTATTGTTTAAAAATTCAAAAAAACAAAAGTTTGATCGGAAAATTAATATTGCATTCAAAAAGAAAAAACACGTATAATAATAAAATTCGAAGTAAATATACCAGCGTATGCATGTAATTCCTAGTAGATGAACTCCTATTTTGTTTGTTCCTACAAATTGGTGATATTTTAAATGAAGAAAGATTCAGCTAAATCCATTTACTGACAAACACATAACTTATTACATGACTCTGCGCAACTATTGTAAAGCTTCTCATCACCAATTTTCTTCTCCAAAGAACAATTATTTGCACAAACGGTTTCACAGTATTTTTCCATAACAACACTAATATCAAATGATCGACTAAACTTAATTATCGATGTACAGTTAAGAGATTCTGTCATCATATCTTTCGTCGTCGTCGTCGTAGTAGTAGTACTTGCTATGGTATCTGTTTCTCTCGCAGTAGTAAAATTACTCGCTATTGCTACTGTTGTTGAACTAACAATTGATTCATCTCGACCAATAATGGCAACATCTGAACATCCATAAAACTCTTCATTTTCTTTTCCACAACCAAGACAACCTCTGCCGTTCGATACTCCCCAACTGTTCCCCGTTTGATATTTCCATTGAAATACACAATGTTTACATACAAGTTGAGCTGGTAATCTAAGCTGAAGTTGTACAGTAGAAAGACTTGAAGGAATTCGATATTGTGTTAATCCGTCTGTCGTGTTCAAGACGTTCAAATCAAGACAACTTTGTGTAGCATCTTTACTCGAATCATCATCAATGCTACATACACGGAATTCGAATAGGCCCAAATGATTTGCTGTTAACTAAAATGTTCAATAGATAATCGCTTATTCAACAATAGAAGTACTCACAATAACGGTTACAGATATTACAGAGCCTTGAGTATAGGTTCGAACAATTTTACCCAAATATTTTTCACCACCTTTATCAAATAGTTTAGTTTTTTGATCGTAAGCTTCGCCACATATTGAGCATTTGCCTCCTAGAAAGGATTTACAATAGAGATAAAGATTTATTTAATAAAGATTTTAATTACCATTAACACTCCATTGATGATTAATTCCTCCGCAAAACATTTGTGTATGCTCATAATATGTGCAACATGCTCGAAAATCACGATCCATTAACCAAGCTGAACTACGCGCCGGTGGGTCAGCTAAGTAGCCATGGCCATAAGTTTTGTCAATACAATGAAAAATTAGTACAACAAGGAGAATAAAACCAACAGTATATTGCATTATGTAATAGGCCTTGATCAAAACGTTGCAATGAACGACGACACATTGAACACCAATTTATATCCAATGGTGTGAGTCATTGTGATTAACTGAACCGAATATCAAGTCAAGGTCGATCATTCAATCCTTGAACAACGCACATCTTATAATAGATAATGTTTAACACAAAATGGAGAGCATTCAAATTTATTGGCGGTATCTGTTATAGTTTGAAAGAGGAAATAATTTCTAGCCAAATAATGACTTGCATATTGTAGGTCACGCCTTTTTGAATAGATGATTTTGTATTATGCAATACAAAACTTATCAAGGATAAATCAATACGAACAAAACTTCATTGAACGAGACAATGTACTGTTTTTTTTAGAGTCTATTTTCATTATTTTATCAACTGTATACCATTGAAAAATGTTATATTCAACATGCTTTTTCTCTTGAAAACCCCACGAGAACAAAATCTAGCTTTAGAAGATCTGAATAAGTGGTAAAACTAGATTAGTGAGATTTCTTGACCAAGTCCGAAATGTTATTATTTCAAAAGCACGACTTTTGTAAATCGCCTAGTTTATCCCATTGAATACAATCACTGAATTCTATTTTTTCAAAAAACACAGTTCCTCAATCCGCCATCCTCTCTATTGTTGAAAGAGCATTCAGATGAATGCAATGCATTCTATCTACGATGCTAAAATGAATAATCGAAGTGAATCGTCATGACAGTTATGTCAAACCAAATAAATGTATTTTCAGTGTTTTTTTAAAGCATTACCTGAAATTTCAGAGTATAAAATTCAAAACTTTCCATTATCAATTCTACTCGACATGGTTGATTCTGCCAATTGTAAACCATAAATTCACAAGATCTCATTATGCTAAGCGAACAACTTTCTTATAGGATTTCCCGAGGACTAAATAAATAGATGATGAACAAGCATGAGCTAGAATAAATTCAATAGAACCATCCCCTTGTGATTAGTAAAAATAGCTGCATCATGTTTCGCATTGTAATCTCGTTAGAATCGCACTAAAGAGTTTTTTCTTACGGATAATTTAGAAGAAAAGTTTTGACTTTTATAGCGCGGCGAGATAATTATTTCCTGATTCTAATACGAGATCCGGTGATCGTTTGTAAAAAAAGCACCACTGATTGCAACTAAACATATTTTTACACCAAATTATGCTGCGTATCAGTTGAAAAAATTTTTAATTAAAATTCATCCGTCAAAAAAAGGTACGCTGTTAAAATCAAGAACACACTTTCAAACGTGTTCTCCAGATTCATAAGCGCTTAGATGATGAGTGTTGCCGGCGAATAATTCTTCTGCTTACTGTTTGTAGAAATATCTCATCTAAGACAGATACCTGTTTTCAAGAACAGGAAACACAAACATTAATGACGACGGAAACATAAATACTGTTGGATTTATATTTTAACTGAAAACGCCCGAACAAAAGAGTCCCTACCGATTAGATCGATATTTCCTGGTCTATTCTCGCGAACGCAATCGATTGTTTCAGTCGATTGGATAGAAATGAATTCAATTTGTTCGGAATTTTCTAACGGACATTTTTTTGCCTTCAAAATGCTGGTTGCTCAAGACATTTTTTTCTAAAAATGAGCACTCACGCTGTATTTTCGTTCGCTGAGATGGCAAATGCATAACGCGACATGTGATTATCTCAGCATTCCATACTACCATCAAAGCAGATAATATACTGCGTAGCAGATTCACGTATGATCTTGACGGAAGATAATTCTTGAAGGATGAGAATATCAATAATTTGGATTTAAGTTTTTTTTATTTTATTGTAGAAATAATAACAAAAATTCACATTGTACTGATGCTTCATTAATTAGATGTTTAGTTAGAAGAAAAAAACGATAACAGAAAAAGAGAAAAACATTTATGCATCGCGTAGCGTAACTCTTCATGCTTAGCGCATCTATGAAATTGTCAAGGTTGTTTGGACAATCTCATTATTTTTTCCAAAGAAATAGACAACAAAACGAAAGTTTTGAGAAACCAGAAACACATCAATGAAAACGAGACCACTCATTTCAAGATCGATGAAGTCTGCTGTTTCCGTGTTAGAATCAAACAAACATAAAGAATACGACCGCTTTCAAATCATATTACTATTAACGAAAGTACTTCTCCGTACCGTAGCGCCGATTTTTATATCGATAAGACTCCTATCGAAATGTGTTAATTTATTTATTGAACGATAAACTTTGCATTGTTGTATCTCTTCTAAGTTGTATATAATGGCGCGATCTTGAAAACCTATTCGTTTATCCCTCGCGAAATTCCAGGGTTTACTATTCTTACTCGCCAATAATTCTGAGTCATCGTTCCCTCAGATTCTGACATCCTCCGGATAACCCTACCCTATGAATACCATTAGAGAAAATGAGTTGCGATGAATATAAAAATATAGTCCATTAGAAAATTATTGTATAATGAATATTTATTTGAAGCTAGGAAAGATTAATTGAATATAGTTGTTCTGTTTTATTTAAATAGAATAAATACATTTAAAACAAAATCATTTTTTCAACTAATGACAGAATTAACTTTTTTACCACTTTTTTCCAGTAGCTGAATAAGTTGTTCTGTACTCATAGTTGATGTTAAATCTATTTTAGCTTTTTGTTCATCCAAGACTAAATCAACAGTATACTTCAATATTTGCCCAGGAGACGATTTCATGTGTCGCTCAAGGATTCGTTTCACAGCATTTGAACAACCTTCGCATGTCGCTTCGATTTCAAATTTATAATGATGTTCTTCTTGGCTATTCATATTTCTCTTCTTTTGTTTTGTTTTTATAAATAAATGAATGAGTTCAAAAAGAAGATCTAAATGACAACCAATCAAACTGAATGATTCGACATGGAAATCTAAGTTTAACCTCTGCTATTCAACATTTTCCTATTGGTTACTCTATTTGTCCATTCGACACGGTTTCAAATCTTGTCGTAAATTATCGGTCGGTCAAATTTAAATGCACGGATGGCATTATATTATGATGAAATCCTTGCCGGAAATTGTTTTGGTCAAATAAATGTTACACCAACTCCTTCTATAACCGATAGTACGAATATCGTAGAAACAAAAAGATTACCAAGTCCTGTCAGCGAATTTGGATATACTACAGAGGAATTGTATTATAAAGCGAGAAAATTTGTCAAAGGTAAGTTAAGCAAAATGACGAGCTAGAATGTGAATTGAAATATATGCCTCTTGTAGAAAAAAAAGAACAAATTCAATTGAAATATGGTGATAATATTCGTTTAATTGCTCTATCCAAACAAGAGAAATTAGGTAAATGGAATGCTTCATACACACGAAATGTTGGATTTCTTGATGTTGTTGGTAACGATCGAAAGTAAAAAACAAGCAAATAGAAATATTCGGTTTTCTATGTTTTATCGAATTTCTCGTTTTTCTTATTATTATTTAGACAGGCATGGATTGCGTTAGGAGATATGACAAAAGAACAAGCTATGGAAGAATATGTTAAATTGCTATTGGATCGTTGTTCGATATTTCGCATACACTTACAAATACAGGATGTGAAATATGTAGTGGAAGATCAGTCAAGGTAAGAGGAAAGCTCTTCTTGTTTCTTCGATAAGAAAAAAAAATCTTATGAATAGCTACTAAAATGACTTATTCAAAAAATAGTCTTTGAAAGATGTGCATTTTCTGATTCAAACAAAAGTGACCGGTGTTTTTCGGAGTTCGAGTACTCTGAAAAGCTTGAGCGATTATCTCTATGTTTAAAATATCTTAATTCGTATGTTGAAATTACTAGTGTGAATAATAGAGCGATAAATAGAATTCAAATGTTAATATAATCTCTATCAAAAATACTAAATAGATGCAATAAAAAACAAACAACATATGATTTTAGTCTCATATGGAATAGTAACGATAGCAAAAAAAAAAGAATTTGATCAAATATCTGTAAGTTTTAATTAATGAATTTTGATTGGACTGCATAATACTGCGATTAATCTACTCGAAATGCTGAAATCGTATTCAAACGAGTCCTACGTCTTTTCTTCTCAAACCTTGATACTTGTAAAGAAAAACTACCAATAAGTTTCATGCTCTGTGATCTTTTTCGCAAGATTAAAGGCTTCTCAACTTTGCCAACAGTACAAAGAAATACGGAAACATTATGACTTATTTTTAGAATGATTCTTGAAATTTTCTACTATCCTGATATTTTCTGCCGTGTCTACTAATAATCTTTGCCTTTCTCGTCTTCTCAAAAGCCCTTGTAACTAGTTACCATTATTTGAGTTGGCATTCTTTTTTTTTGGCACATTTCTCTTTCTATGTTTTCTTCTTTTTGTGCATCTTTATTATAATATACATCTTTTCAGAGCAGTTCCATTTCATCTCTTACTTTTCCTTTTTTTTCCCAACGGTTGATCTGCTGTTGTTGACGACTTTTTCTATTCTTCACTAGTGCGTATAAATGGAAGGAGAAAAAAAGTAAAGAATGCTTTATCGAGAATCTCATAACGCATTTGCCTTCACATTTGATCCTCTAAAAAAGACAAATGAGTGACGGAAAAAAACGAGGATTCGCGGAGCTGTTCTTCTCTCTCTCTCGCGCGTTTCCGACTATTTTTCTTATCTATACAGCATTAGTTGCTCGTGCACACGGAGAGGACAAGTTGAGTAATTTACTTTCCTATTCGTCAAAATTACAAATAGACGGCAGCTTACATTTTCTGCATACACACTATTCCGCTTTCTTTTGCATTTTAATTAAATCTTGTAACACACTTAAAGCAATCTTCTCTATCGTACCGCTAACGTGTTCTTTGATTATCTTCTCTGGCAAAAGACTCGTGATTTTTGTTTGGTCTTGCTATAGAGATTATTGTTTACTTTTTAGACAAGATTATGATACTTGCCGGCAATTAGAACAGGCAGCTGAAAAAGCAAGACAATACGAATTAGAACAAGTACTACGTTTAGAAAAGCAAAAGAAAAAACGCGAAGATCTTCAAAGGTAATTATAATTAGATTAATAATATGTTTTTAGCATATAAACTAAAATAGAAAACAAATTCAAGACGCACTCAATCAACAAACATATTCACAATTCAAGGCATACGCCGAACAACAATATAAAGACAACAGAGCAGCTGTATGAATATATATACATATACGCCTTAAATTAATTTCTTTGTTCATAAATTTTCTTTTAGCAAGAAGATTTGATTCGTCAATTACAGGAACAACATTTTCACAAGTATATGCAACAAGTTTATCAACAACAACTAATTGATCAACAACTTCGAGCAGTAAAATTAGTTTCTAATGAAAATTTGAAAAAGAAAATTATTTCCATCGTTTAGAAAGCAACTATGGAACAAACATCGGAGAATATTACATTATCATCAGTACCACCATCAAACGCCGTTCCCCTACCATCAACACTAGCAAATACTGTGATTCCACCACCATTAGTAAATGTAGTCCCAACAAATATAGTAACAACTTCGTCGCCGACGATTGAAGTTCCATCTACAAACATGGAACTTCCACCGGCTCCATTGAATTCAAGTATAGCATTACAAGTGCTTACTCGCATGCCACCACTTGGTTCTGCACCAACTAAACTTCCACCATTGGTCCACCCTCCACCGCCTCCACTGATTTCGAATGCAAATGCTTCAGTGCAAGATATGAAAATAGAATCAGCGATTCCTGTTCAAGCAAAATTCGAAACATTGAATCTCGATACGCCAATGGAACTCATTCGTCCTGCTGTTTCACAACCGTCTATGAGCAATGATCCGGCACAACAGTCTTCATCATCAGGCGAAATAACGAATGAATTAAGTGCTGCACAAGTACCGATGGGCAGTAATCAGCTTGTGCCAGCTTCATTGACGGAACCTAATGGAACAGTAAATTCAAATAATGAATCAACACTTCCTTCTGAACAAGAAACGCAAGGTATAAATTCGTAATCATGATTAATAAATATTTTAATGGGCTATTTTCTTCACCATAGAACTACCAAATATAATCACAGCCAATATGTGGACACGTAAAGACATTAAAGAATTTAAAGATCAAATACGTAAAGAAAAAGATGCTGTTATTAAAATTGGCAGTGGCGAAACAGTAACGGTAAGCTTGTGTTGAATTCGACATCTTTTCACAACTAATTAAAGTAACGAAGCGAATGAGAAAAAAAGCGTTCTTTGACATGATAGTTGCTTTCCTCTTAAGTTGCATACATTTCAGATGACTAGATTCCCTCTCATATTAAATTACATTTATATTTTTTAATTGGTCACGCACATGTTTAGGTACGTGTTCCAACACATGAAGATGGCAATTGTATATTTTGGGAGTTCTCTACTGATTATTATGATCTTGGTTTCGGCGTTTATTTTGAATGGAATAAAGCAGAATCGAATACGGTTACAGTTCATGTGAGTGATTCAAGCGATGAAGAAGACGAACATGAAGATGGTAATTATATTATATATTCCAATCGAAAAACAAAAGCATCATTCACTATTTTCGTCTTCTATTTTAGGCGAAAAGAAAGATATTGAAAAAGGCAGTGGTAGCACAAATAAACCACCGAAACCGCGGCAAAGTGAAATCGTTCCAATATATCGACGTGATTGCCATGAAGAGGTCTATGCTGGCAGTCATCAATATCCGGGCGTTGGGGTTTATTTACTTAAATTTGACAATAGTTACTCATTATGGCGTTCGAAAACACTTTACTATCGCGTTTACTATTCGAAATAAATATTTCAAAGCAATCATGAACACTTTCTTTTTTTTTCACTTCTCTTTCATCGGATCTGTTGTGGCCTACAATTTTGGTTTTGTTTTGTTATATTGAAAAATTGAGAAATATCATTGTTGTTCTTTTTTGTGAATTTTATGTTTTATATTTATATATATATGCATATTTATTCTTTCGTTCTTCTTACCAATATTTGCCTATGAAAAGAACACGAGAATGACAATTAACGAATAAACTTAATTTTCTCTTGAGGCAACTTGCAGAATTGATGACTGAATTAATGCGTTTTCTTTTTCTTTTACTCTCATATAGGTTCAGTTGGAGTTATTGTTTTCTTTTCTTTTCTTTTTTTTGCTTTTTTAGATATGAATAAATCTGAGCAAACAGGAGCTCACGATCTGCTTTCAATGTTAAACGATGTTGAGTTAATGTCTGTTAAAGATACTGTCACTAAATCAATGATATCAACAGAATCTGTAAGCGCAAGAGAAAATTTTTATTCAATTTGTTTCTAGTTTTCATTTTAAGCGCGATGAAGCGATCGATGCCTGTTTAAAATGTTCACAATCAGCAATGCAATTGTTACGACGAAAGAAAATTCGACGAGATATTCTTATGCAGTATTTAGCTAGAAAGTCGATAACAATTAGTTCAGGTGCTGATAAGGTAATTAAAGACGGTGAACTTTGAAGAATAGTATCAGCTGCCATGCTTGAGCATGTGTACTGGCAGATATGTATCTGCAAGGCAATTTTTATGCACCCTGAAACAATCAACAGTAAATATTTACCTTGAACATCTGCGCAATAGAGTCATTGTTCGCAAGCTAAAGTTTCTCGGACAATATTATTTCTCTAGTTGCTTTTGTCTTCGTCATCGTTCACGATAGATCTCGGGCCAAGCTGTTCCTATTATCATAGTTGCTGCGATATACGAGTTGGTAAAAACAAATTATTATTAAATAGGCAAATTAAGCAAAATCCTACATGTAGAGTTTATATATCAAAGATAGAGATGGATTTGTACACAACGATGCGATAGATTATCTTTTTCTGTAAATTTTTACCGAACTGCGATGAGGACCGGTTTTGGTGATATTAGAAAGCATATTTGCATTTGCTTAAAATTGAAAGAGAAAGACTGCATACATGATTTTGTAGAATTCTACGCTTAATTTTTGATGATAAGTTACATAGAAAAAATCATTTTTAATCCCATGAACATTAATAATTCAGTGGAAAATAGATCCACTTATGTTTTTTTCATTATCATGAAAGAGTCCATTAAACGAGAAGCAACCAAGCAGAAATCGTGTGTTTTATTTTTTCTATTTAGGTAAAACTCATTAAACAAATAATCGATTTTTGGAATAATGGTTCTCAATCAAAACCAAACGACACTTCATCTTCAGTCACATTGACCAGTATCAACCAACTATCGCATCAATTTACTGAATGGTTTTACACATCATGGAATAGTCTATCAACATTTCAATCGGACCATTTTTTCCCCGATTGTCAATTGACTCTTATACATGAAAACAATCGTCGAGTTTTAGGTGCATATTATGTCTGCGACGCTCTTCGTTCTTACGTTTCCAATAGAGATCTACGCTTCTATCCAAATCCACAGTCAAACAAAGTCGAAGAATCGAAACACGGCCTTGTTTTAATTCAAGTTCACGGAACAATACATCAACGTAATACGTGCACCGGCATATTCGATCAATCATTTGGTTTAGTGCGTGATCCAAATCATTGTAATAATTATTTAATTAAATTTTGCTTTCTTAATATGCAAACGCAAGAACCACCACCATCACCACCGTCACAACAACAATTGTTGTCAGCCAATCAATCGATACCAACCTATCTTGTTGATATCATGCAGAATTATGATCAAACTATGCAACAGCAAATTGATTCAACTGATTATTTTATTGATGAGCCAGATAACGAGAGTGATTGAGTTGTGCTCTTTGAAACAGTCGTTTTTTGTTTTGTTTTGTTAATTATGTATATAAAATTCAATCCTAGATTAATATATCAAGTAGAATAATTGTGAAAAATAAATGGTTAAACCTATTTAAGGATTTGAACATATGAAAATATGTGATGAAATTATATATTGAAATTCTCCAAATAAATGGAACTTTCTTCTATGAAAAATATTCTGTAACTTTCTTTTAAGACGATGGATGTTTTATTGGATCGAAATCATCACAATGGAATTACAATACAAATGCTAATCAAACTTGAGAATGAATAAGAATAATTTATTTTTTGTGTAGCGCTGAGTTTGAAGATGTAATATATTCGTATGTAATTCTATGCTTCTTCGTTGTTTGCCGACGTGGATGTTCTTTTTTGTGTGCATAATAAACGCCGTTCTAGCGAAGGAACTGCAAAATTTTCAACGTTAATAAGAAAATAATGCTTATCCTAAAAGAAAACAATTGGTTATTTATTATTATTTCAACACATTTTCTGAATTCTAATTAAATAGATGATGTTTGTGGTGTTATAGAAAATATGACATTTTATTCTAAAAAAAAGTAATTTCATATTATTCGACGCCATCTCTTTCAACTGACTGTCAGGTCAAGGATTTCATAAATTCTTGATGAAATTGAAAAGCTAAGGAATCGATTTTGAAAGCACCTACGACATTATACTTATGATAATTATTCATCGATAAGTCTTTTGGGAACTTCAGGAGAAGAATTTAATCAAAAAACCAGCATTCCATACTTTAGAGCAGTATGTGTATTATTGCACGTGTAAAACTAGCCTCATTTTCTCCAAAGATGAGTAATTTTATTCGCAAAAGAGATGTGCCATAGGACTATATAAATATTATTACTAGTATGTTTATCTTCCGTATTTCTTAAACATCGTAGACATTATTTGATATTTTCCAAGGATATCTAGAGGGAAAGATGATAGTAGATTAGAAATTTGACAGCAAACGATGGTGTAAATATAATATAAAATTTTTAGGTATTCATTTTCTTGATTAACTTGGATTTGCTAAATGTTATTATATGACTATTTTTGTGTCTACCTAAGAACATCAGAAGAAGCTAATAGGATAGAATTAGGGGGGGGGGGGGGGGGGGGGG
>CAJNYU010001789.1:0-56483 GCA_905331475.1 Rotaria socialis | reverse complement strand
AATACGCTACCATTAACCCCCCCCCCCCCATCTTAAAAAATTAGCAGTGCCCAGGGACTGAAATTTGGGATTTTTTCCGATGCCTAGAAGTCCCAGTCAAAAGAAATAATAACGTCGAGGACACGAGAATTGGTCAACGAAACCATCACATATCCTAATTAATTCCTCTATCAATTTCTTTACATTACCCACCAAATTTGAAAACCGTAACAATACCCAACCTAAACATCCTTACGATAGCTCAGATGGTCATCACTATCCGGGGAACCAAGGAAACATCCAGAACTGATCCTCTCTCCCTAAAAAGGGAATTGACATTGAAAACTCAATTCCGCAGCACATGTACCTGGTTAATAGACAGCAAGCAGTACGCAAAATCGAAAAATTAGAACCATACTAGCTCCATGGGCAGCACCCAGCAACTGATCCATTTGCCTTGAAGGGAAACACTCCCTCTCCCATCCAGTGTCTGGGAAACCGACGTTTATCGAATACATGTTGACAATCTTTCTCGATAACAGAAGACGCCGTGGAACCGAGGAATTATAATAGTTCTGCTGATAGTACCCAAGGACTGACCCTACTACCTTCAAGGTATCAACCCGCATTTCCTTCGAGTAACTGTGGAATCGATATTCGTCACATACACTTTCCTAGTAACTCGATGGAAGTCGGAGTGAATTTCTGGAGAGTGGTGTCACATATCCAAAATTTTGGAGATGCCACCACATCTCCCACAGGAGATACCGCGTCTCCCGCTGGAGACGTGACACCCACAGTCGGGGGATCCGGTCATTCACCACTGGAGATGTAAGAGCTCATTTAGAGATGCGCATCCCCCACACCCACACCCACATCTCTCGCGCGAGATGCGGCATCTCCCGCGGGAGATGTGGTGGTATCTCCAAAATTTTAGATATGTGGCACTGCTGATATGTAGAAATGATAGTTCTATCGATTCAATTCAATTGGAAGGGTTAAAAGCAATGTTAGTTATGTTTATTAGGTCAAAAAACTATCATTTCATATTCATAAGTATAGGCGCGTCAGTTGAAAGAATAGAGTTAATAGCAAAGATCGTTTATACGTGGAACGAGTTGATATCATCCATGGCATCATCGAAAAGGTTCAGTTTAAAAATATAACATATGGATCTTTTTTCGAGTTTAGACAAAAAGAATGATTCTTAAACTTATTTATCATTTTTTGTCAGAATAAATGAAACTAGTTTCAAGCGATTTAAGACATTAAGGCCAGTTTCTTTTTATTTTGAAGCTTCAAGTGTAAGTAAAATCTTGTCCGATCAGATTCTTTATATTTGATTCCTGAACTTAAAAAAGTCGGATTTTATACCAACAGGTGGCCATTTTTAGTCAAATTTTGACCCCTATTCCAGTAAAATACTTGAAAAACACGAACTAAAGCAAATTTTAAAATTCCGTTCTGACAAAAGTTTCGTATTGGTGCTAGTGTTAATTTAAAACAAGCGCAACTTTTATAGCTCTTCTACTGGCAGAGCCTTACGGATTCTCCTGGTGGCCATAATTCGTATGTAAATAAGCCATATTTTCGGCTCAGTTCAATATATCGGGCTGAAATTTTTATCACGGCTGTTTCTAATGACGACCAGTCATCCGTGAAAATTTCAGCTCAAACGGACCTTTCTAAGTGACAATTCAGATCTGTGAGGGGGGAGGGCTTAAGATAAATGCATAGATATTTTTCTTATGTTTATCGAGTAGGAAAAGCGATGACACATACTTCTAGCAACTACTCATATAGTAATTCTATTTATCTTCATCTATTTTAGCATTAGTAACAGATGTGTATTTTCAAACGAATATGTAGCTTGAAAATTACTGATTCCAAGAATACGAACATCCTCAAGATCCGCATCATATGAAATACGCTTCCGCAAAAGCACATTTCTGTTGTTTCCATATTATCAATCAGTCAGTAGTTAAGACAAAAAAAAGTAGCCTTGGTTTTCATTGAGAACGATAATGCAATATACATGAGATGATGATAGAATAGATAATCTAACTTCGGTTTGTAATCATCACAATTTTTTAATTCTAATCCTATCGTCTCATTAATACTCGACAACAACAGTTGTTAACAGGTTCGATCTCGAAAATATGTACTTCGTCGATGTTGCGTTTACGATAGTACAGCTACGATTGCATATGTTACTTTGCTTCTTCTAGTTGATTTTTATCGATTAGAAATAATTATCTTTATTCAAGTCCCCCATGGAGAAATGTTAGCGTTCGATTTGTTTAATTAATCCACGATCGAATATACATATCTATTCTTCCTGTCAACGAGAATAAAACACAACAATACACGAGAGAGAAGGCATTAGAGGATTGCACTCAACGAGTTCTTTTCTTCTTCGTCTTCTTCTTTTTTCGTCCAATTGTATATCTATCGGAGGAAGAGAAAACACTATATTTTATATTTAGAGTATAGTTCTAATAATCATCAGTAGCATACGTTAGAAATAATCAAGAGAAAATAACAAGAAAACTAAAGCGTAAGTAACTTCTTTGGTTTTTTCTTAAAAAAAAGAACTTCTTCAAGTGAGTATCTGATTGATGTATTATTTAAATTCATATGAATTAGTTTTATTTAGAATGGATCTCAAACGTACAATTATTATTCTGATGGCATTGGCTTGTATACTCGATTTGTTTGGTCTTATTCATTGCCACATTAACTATCCGCATAATTCATCATTATCTCCATATATAATAAGTTATAGCATTATCTTTCCTATTTGTATGTTAAGAAAAAAATTAGACTATCATTAGATATGACTAGTGGTGTTATTGGTTCTTTTTACTTAAATTTAGTATTGAGTTTAACTGCTTTTCTTCTCATCGAACAACTATTGATTACAGATGGAACTGTTGCACCTCTCAATCGTCTACGAACTATTTTTGCTGTTGCAGCTGCAGTTACTCTATTCTTTTTTGGTATCGGTACAGCTATTTTAGCTAGCCGTTGGTACGATGCTCCGACTCAAAACAGCTATCATCGTAGTAAGATTTTCTTTTATTTGATAACAAATTAATAAAACAGCCAATTTTTTTAATATTAGGTGCAGTCATTGCTTCTGCAGTTGCCTTTGCTGACATGACAGTTTATTTGGGAGAAACATTGGCTCGTAATCGTAAGACTCGCATCATTTGAATGACGAACAATTAATCAGAAAATAACAAAAACAAGAGAGAAACTTATTCTTTTTGTCGTAAATATTTCTATATTCTATTATTATTATTCTATTGAGTAACTGTTGTTATGAATATTTTCTTGATCATATTCTATTTTATCTTGCTTATCGAGACGTTTGTTTTATCGCTTGTCGCCCTGTTTAAACCAGAAAAAAAACATGAATTTCAGCTTTAATTTAATCAAACATAGTTGCTCGTAAGTCAAAAAACTATCACTAATGACTGGCCGTAGTATTTTTCACGATTGGAATATATTTTCGAGCTGTGAAGATATAAATGATAATATTCCTGTTAGGTCTCTTATGAATATTCATTAGAGAACTGCATATTTTCTATGATTAATTTCATTTCTAGTCTAAGTTGAATAAATAAAGCCAGGATAGTGCTGCTATGAAAATTTCAACTATTTTATTACATACAACTCGCTGCTCTCTCTCTGAAATACAACTATTTTTATAGCCGAGAGAGAACTCGTACGGCGGGAAAACACCAGAAATCACCGGAACGTGGAAGCAGTATTCCGGTCGAAAATCTTCAAAATTTTTCCTGCGAATTTCCAGCGGTTTTCTGTGCTTTCAGGCAGGAACACATTGGAAAATCACTGGAAAACAACCGAAAATTTCCGGCCGGAACACTCCTTCAGATTCCCGCGATTTCCAGTTGTTTGCATTCGGAATATTTTTTATTGCTGAGAATGACAAAAACAACGGCACATCTGATTACTAGTAATTAATTACAAGTATTAGCAGGAAATTAGGGTTTTGCTTAATGCCTCACAGTTGGACTAATCAACGAAATCGATGCAGTGCTACGATGTAGATTTACTATCTTAAGATCTATTAAATGATGAGGTCACGACAACATTAGGGGATGATTAAGTAGGTATATGCGGAATTATGTGCAGCGGTTGAAGACAAAGAGCAATCGATTATGGAAAACATTACTAATAGCAAACAGCTTTTCATTACTACATCTTACAGTTGTATATATTTCTTTTCTCATGAGAAATATTATACTTAAGTCGTAAGTTGCGATTCATAATTGTCATGCACGTGAGTTCGATGAAGAACTCTTACTGATTGATGCTTGTAATTAGAATTTCTTGCAATCTGTAAATGAATCCAAATTATCGCTACAATATTATAAATAGAACAGATTCATTTCACAGTGGGCATGCACTCAATTAACGCCGATACTCGAATTACATATTCTCCTATAGTGCCGATCGCCTATCAAACAGAAGTCTCACTTTTGTATTAGTTACACTACAAGCATCATGCTGTGAATGATTTTTAATGCAGATCTATTGCCTGTAAATTATTCTGAGAATCTTCTAATCTACATACGATGAAGGGTAGAGAAGAACAAAATAGAAAGCAGTGCTCCAGTTGATGGTGGGCACGTTTATATATTTTATCGAAAGCAATCATCTAGATTTTATCATCGCTTACATCATCCTCGCCTAATCACAACAAACCATGGCCCATATATTAGATTTTATCGTTATTTTTAGCAACGATGTTGGAGAAAGAAGCCCATTAGAAAGAGCTGTCGCTTCACTTTGCATCATGTGTAAGAATATTTTCCGCGATAGACAAAACAAAGCACAATTCCGTATCGGACGACATCAATCATTATATTTAATATTTGTCGTTTTATATACGCACAAGAACATAATCAAAGAAAAACAAAAGTCCTAAAAAAGCCAATGAAAAAATGAACACAAATATAAAGTTTTCTTTTTCATCTATATATATATATATACATGGATACACATGATCTACCATCACCAGGAGCGCATGCAAAGGCGCACGATTAGTTCAATAAACATTTTAAAGATTATCGACGGAATGCACGACCCAGCATATTTGACTAGACAATTATAATATCGCGCGTTAACTCGATCAAACAAGAATCACTGTTGCGTATATCATTTCTCATTTTATACAAGATAACCTTCCCTGTTCAACAATGATTTCGATGATATTAATACTAAATCAGATCGAATACGAGTTAAACTATCTAATAAACGGTTTTGTTCGTCAAGTGCGATGTTATCACCAAGAAGTATCGTTAAATCAGATGAATTAAAATGGCATATTTGCGAAAGATTTGTATATTCAGCATTCATAAAAAAACATATTAAACGATCAAGTTGAATATCATGGAGCCATTCAATTGTTGATGTGAATTGAGCAATGTTTGGTTGATCTGGATGATTCACAAAGGCGATTCTTTAAAATAAAAATCATAAGAGAAAAATTTCGTGAAGGCAACTTTTATTTAGGTCGTTATACCCAGTCTAAAGATAGTGTTTCACTCTACTGGTTACATGATTTTCAGAAAGTTATTAACTGTGCACAGCATAATATAAAAGACAGTTGTAATACAAGGTTCTCTATACATCAATGTCAGACTGTTTACAATACCCTTTCGATCTGAAATCATTATTTCTATATATTAGTACCAAATAGGGCGTTTTAAAGAATCATGAGTGTTCCAATAAAATATTATCTTTACCTTTGTTTTGCTATCGGAACAAGAAGATTTGGTAGTTGAATATATTGTGTTAGCATTTGTACAATATCATCGAATTTCGGTCGCTCTAAATAGTGTTCATTCCAACATGCTAACATTAATCTATAGATTACATCCGGACAATTCTACAGAACAAAAATCAAAGTAGTAGAAGTAAACGCTCGTGTTTTTTCTTCTTATGACAAACCATAGGCGGTGGAAGACGAAAAGAATTTTTGATTGTTTTAATTACATCTTGATTCGACCAATTCCAATAAGGTCGTTCACCGAATGAAACAACTTCCCAACATAATACACCAAAACTCCATACGTCCGATGCTGATGTAAATTTTCGATAATCAATTGCTTCGATAGCTGTCCAGCGTATGGGAATTTTCCCACCTTTCGTCGTGTAACCATCATCTGCATCTATTTCTCGACTTAAACCAAAATCAGCGACTTTACATATAAGATCTTTATTAACAAGAATATTTCGCGCTGCTAAATCCTATTGAAGCAGAAAAGCAAAAAGAAGAGACGAGAATCTTATTTTGTTTTAATTTTCAGTGAATTTACTCGATGAACATATTTCATTTCGGATAAATATTTCATTCCGGATGCTATACCACATAACATGCGTGTTAATTGGGACGCATCAAGACATTGTTTTCCTTCATTGGTCTAAAATAAGGCGTATGAATAGCTTTATGATTTGAAAATCTCATCTTTATTTACTCGTAGATAAGCATCTAAGGAACCATTTTCCATATATTCTGTTACTATCATAATCGGATGATGTTTGGTGACAACACCCTCCAGGTAGATCACATTTTCATTATCAAATTGTCCCATAATACTGGCTTCAGATAAAAAATCTAGGCGAGTTTTCTCTGTTGCACCTTGCTTTAATGTTTTGATTGCAACTGGAATCTCTTTCGTCGTACTACTAGTACGTAATGTTCCTCGGCAGACATCGCCGAATTCGCCTATTCATAAAGAACAGAAGAAAAAAAAAACAGTGGCTCATGATGATCATCCAATTATCACACACTGTCTTCTCTATTTTTAATGATCTAAGATGCGATGATAGGCTCACGAAATGTCTTCCTTCATTACTGTCAAAATTTTTATAAATTAGGAAATTACGTAAGACATTGGAACTTCAAATTTATCACGCAAAATGCAATTACATACCTCCGCCGATGACAAATTCGATGACAATCAAATTTGGATCAAGTTCACGCGCAAAATCTCTCACTGCTTTAGTTGGATCCTCGTACTAGATATACATATAAACAAACACATGGTAGAATAATGTTTACATTTAATAATGATAATAATAAAAACAAACCGTATGAGGGTCAATATATGTCTTTGTCGTTGTCGTAATTGAAGGCCACAGTGGTGCGGTCCCTAGAATATCAAGATAGTATTTATCTTCCTCTTCCGCACAATGACGATGAACAAATGAATTACTCAATCAATTCGCCGTCCTCAACTATCTTTCTAGTAAAAATGCCAATGTATACTTACAACCTGAATTGAAGAATGCATCAGGTCCGTAATGGCCAATCACTACAAAACGAAAAGAACAAGATGAACGAAATGCATATATAGCCTATAGAGTATTAGGCAATCCAATCTATATTTAAGTTTATTAGATTATTATTGATCGATAAAGATTGCTAAACTTCATATCTAATTTCCTCGATACTGACCTTGTCGTTTTTGATAATCTAGTGATTCACAATCGCTGGCTGCTTTCCATTGACATAAACGTGTTCTACAAAAAAAAATAAACAATGAAAATGATTGAAATCATTTATCTTAATCTTACTTTTTTACATAAATGAAACCTAATATCATAACTATAATTAATAACACAAGTACAATTAGTGGACCCATAACAATAACGTATTTATTATCGACGAAATTTTTCGCTAGACCCGATGTTAAAAATCTATCGATCGATATTGCATTTAATGAAATTAATTTTTCTTGCGTATACGAAGTCCAGCCATGTTTGTTATAGCCACGTATTTGATATTTATAACTATCCGATTTGGTTACTAGAGTAAAATTATTCGTTGAAAGCGTTACAAGCATTTTTTTATTTGCATCGATCAATGGCCAATAACGTATTTGATATTGAACAAAATCATCCGATAGCCATGTAATTACAATAGTATCGAATGTTATTCGTTGAATTTTTATATCGCGAATCTGCTGAGATACTATGAGAAGACAAAAAAAAGTCATTATATTTGAAAGAAAGACAAAAAGCAGTTTACTCGTACTTGGAGTTTTTGTTGTAAACGATAAATCAACAGATTTACTGAACAAATGTGTTGAGATTTGTTCGGCATATAATTTTATCTTATAGTTTGTATGATCATCAAGACCCGAAATTTTCACGCTAAGTAAAAAAAACGGAAAGAACTTTTTCATTCAACCGCAAAAGAAATTAAAAATATCGATCGACACCTTGTCTCATTAATAAATGTTCGGCTGGGTTCATAGATGATGTACGATTCACAAGGTACGAAATGAATACATTCAATATGATAGACATGATCATGCAATTGTTTCCAAGAGATTCCAACTGAACTTTGATCGATCTCGTCGATTGTTACATTTTCAGGTTGACTTGGACTTCCTATTGAATTATTTAGATCATTCAAAATTCAAAAGCAAAAGTCAATTTCAATTACCTATACAGGGTGTACTATAAATTGATGAATTTAAACGAAAAAAACCATCGTTACAAATACATAGTGTTGAGCCTTTATCATATGCGTGACTATGCAATGGGCACAGTTGACAACGATCAAAGTTGTTTATAGTTGATTTGTATGTACCAATAGGACAAACTAAAAATAGAAGACGAGAACAACAGAAATTAAAACTGCTTGATTTGTTTCCTGAATCAATGCTGGTGATATAATCATGTTCATTAGATCGTGTGTGATGACAGATGAAGCGGTATGCAATGAACGTAGGGAAATAGCGATCGTTTTCATTCATTTGTAAAATGAACAAAAAGACAGCCTGACTTAATTATAGAGATTGAAATACAATGACATGCATTGTATTAGCAAGCGTACAAGGCCACCTACACAATAATATAAATGCGCTTCCCAAGGGTAAAAAAGACATCGCTTTTGACAAGTTACAACTATTCATTATATCGAACAACTCAATCAAAACGATTATCTGAACGCAGTTAATTAGTTCTAATCAAATGGCCTCTTTACATACCCTTACAAATGGCACGAGATAAAAGGCTATTATTCTTATAATTATTATCAATAAGTTGTTCATAGCCTTGTTGACAATTGCAACTATCATGTAATGATGTTTCTTGAAAAGTCCATTCACCATTTCCTTTACAAAATCCTATTGGCTGTTGAATGGTTTTAGAATTCATTGTACATATACCGTAACGTTCAACGATATCTGTTAAATGCGATCCAGTTGGTGTTTCAGGAAAATGTATAAGACCAACGGATATATCTTGACATAAGCGATAAAAAATTTTCACATATAACAACGATATACATGCACCTTGATCACGAAATGCAATATAAAAACCATTTTTATTTATCGATACTCCACGAGTTTTAACATTGACTGTTAAATTATTTGCATGTGATGATATTTGACTGCCATAATTATTTGATGTAAAACGATTTCCGGCAATAATATCAACCAATTTATAGGACGATAATGAGAAATCATATTCTTCACGATCAGTTTCATGTATATAAAGTTCAAATGTTTCTCGACATGAACGAATTTCATTCGGTGTCTGAAATGTTGAACAATCTCTAATCGAGAAGCCAAGTTCGATTTCAATGCGTTGTGCTTCTTGACGACGTAGATAAGGTGTACGTAACCAATTATCAACACGACGTTCAGATGTTATGTCACATACGTATTGTGTACGCCACAGTGTTGATGATGATGATGATAGTAAAAGTGTTGGATACAGTTTAGCTTCAAAACTCAATTCACCCCATCCATCATTTAAATAGCCATTTGTTGATACTTTATACCAATTTAAATAATCACGAGCTTCACGTGTATCGGATAAAACAACTAATGAAAATAAACGAGCATCTCATAGAAGATTCTTTTTATGTTTATTCTAAATTACCTTCTTTTACTGAATGAACAATGGGATAAATCAAACAAATCAAAATAAATAGTAACTTATCAATCATTGTGTATTGTTACAGACTAGAAAGAAGATGAGACGATAAAATGTTCGTTATATTTGCAACGTTCTTTCTCGTTATGCTGATTCTTGAGCTTTCTTGTTCTCTCTAATCTTCTTTCTATGCGCACACACGATGCCATAGAATAGAGATCATCATCGAATTTCCTTTCTTGCTCTCTTTCTCTGTCTCTCATAATACCGCTCAGAGCAATAGTATTTATAGAAGTAGAAAAAAAAGAAGAAGAAAGAATAAGACAGACAGGAGCTGACCGACGTCCGAGCGCGCACATATGTATAATACCAAAGGATGAATGTATACAGACAATGACTCAAATGTCAAAAGTATTTAAAATGATGATCAGTTTAAGAAAAAAGAAGCTGACGTCTGATGATATATTAACCTTTTAGCTAAATTCTTGGATAGCAATTTCAGCATACAAATGTGATGAAAAACTTGTGTCAAAGAGAACTAACTTTACATCTATCTTTTTACTAATAAAGGATTGCACTATCTGAATAAGAATGATGGTGGCGTTGAGCTTAATTTTATTTTCACACGCTCGGAGACTCTCGAGGCCATTCACACGATAGCTGGCCTGCCTTCTCCGTCCTTTTACTCGCTTTTATGACGTACGTTTATCAATTAGGTTTAAGGTCTTTGGACGATTTTTTTTTCATACAGACGAGACGACTATTCATTGCGTAATTAGTATAGCTGATTATAACAGTTCTTTGCTTTTTCTTGTTATAGCTTTCGCTCATCGCGATGATAGCTTGTTGTTTTTCTCCAAGAAATTTTTATATATGTCAAATGATCTCACTCATTGATTCTCGCGTCTATTGGAATGTGAAGACAGTTCTGTTTCTTTCTCTCTTTCTCTCTCTCTCTCTCTCTCTCCTATTATCAAGCATGATGAAGTAGTAAGCGATTACGGCATGATCATTCTCAAGAGAGAATCAATTTTCGTTCAAAATAGTTGAGAAGACGAAAGATGACCAATGAAGTATACGATCATCGATGAAGTTCCTTCGAATACATTCGATTACGTGTTTTTTTCTTCCGCTTCTGTGTTCCCTTGTATGATATGTGCAAAAATTACCTTCGTTAGGATATGAATGCGCAAACAATTGTCATGTACGATTTTTAATTATTGTCGTCGTCGTCGTCGGCGTTGTTGATCAATGATGCTTACATAACTTTTTCTCTACAAGATATAATAACAGAATACATCTGTTCCGATACAGAAAAGGATAGAAATTTGTTTCTCTTCTCTCAACCTGTACAATTGTTCATTCACGTACATGTGTCAAATTTGTTTTCTTTAATCAACTTATAATATGAAGCTAAAAATTTGACTCATTTAGTCGTATCGAGTAACCATCTGGCTCATTCAAACTGTAGCATCTATTAAATGTCCAATTCTTTTCTTTTCTTTTTTCGTTAAAAATCGAACATTTCTTTTAAAAATGTAATACGAAGATGGAAAGAACTATTTGTGTCTAATTCTTCTTTATATATTGGACAAATACTGAAGGATATGTCAATGTTTGCTAGACACACGGGTGCAACTATTGAAAAATACGTACTATTTCGATTTGTGTAGACAAGGTCAAACAACAATCAAACAAGTGCAAGTTAAGATGATGAATAAACATGCATTCTTAATCTAAAAAAATATGTACGATGGTATGGTGCATTTCCTTTTTTTCCCCTATCATTCATTTCAAGTCACAATCGATTGAGTGCAATGAGGTGGAAGTGAAGTGTTCATCCATATAGAATCAGCTGAATGTCGATCTATTGAAACAATTATTATCGAGTTAAATACTTCTTCTTTTTTTTTGCCATCTGAGAAATTTGATGATGCACACAGATAAGAATATTGAGTATGTTTGTATACACGCATATCATACATTCATTGTATTTGATACGGATAAGATGTTTCGAAATTACCATTTCTATTTAGTCTAGTTTCGTTCTTTTGTTGATACAATAGAATGTGTTTGTCTTCGTCAGTTGATTCATTCGAATTATTAATGACAAATAAAGAAAAAAAAAGAATCCTTGAAATCTAACCAGAAGATTATTCAAAGTAATCCGGTGATGAACATCGCTTTAAGTCATTTTTCTATTGAATTGGAATTCACACTTGAATTCAAAGAAAAAAGAAACTAGCTAATTTATATATAGTAGAAATCATGATTATCGTGCAGAGGCAGGGCTTCATAATGAAAGAATTGAAGAGTTATGTTTCTATCGAGATGATAGGAAGCCTTTAGAATAGAGTTGTAGAGTCTTTCATGTTATTGCTGCATGTTCTAATCAAATAAAAGCAAAAGGAGAAAGGCAAATGCCGGCCATCGTCTAATTTAAAACAAGACTCTTCAACCATTGACAATGACAATTAGATGAAAAGATAACAATAACACATTCAATGGCTTGCCTACTATTGTTCGGAATGGGCAATGTTGTTTTTTCAAGGTATATAGACAGACAAGCAGACAGACATACTTATCATGACAGTTATATTCATATGACACCGAACAGGACTTTATGAAGAAGAAAAAAAATTCATTGAAGTGTCTTTTTTTCTCTCTCCTTCAATTTTATGATCGTTTTAATGTCAATATATAACGAATGAAATTGATTTTTTTTCTCTTTGCGTTTATTTTTATATTTTATTTGAAGGGAGAATTTGCATATGGGTAAAAAAAATAAGAATTCAATTGTCTGTATAAATATATGATTAGTAAACCCGTAGAGTATTTCAACGTTTCAAATATTTCACTTATGGGAATATAATAATAGAATCACAAAAGAAAATTAGATAATGTTGTTGTAACACAATGAATTTAGCGTTGCGTAATTTTATTGAATGTACATGAATAGCTTTTTGATAGCTAGAAAAATGATGCGAAGAAAAAAGAAATCAGAACGCTGCTTCAATTCAGGGTTAACGTCTGAAATGGCGTAAATTATTCATAGCACTGCGTCTAGGAAACAATCAAGAGATTTAAAAACAATTGCACACTAAAGAGACTATTCCATGTTTAGCGGGCGTTTAACATCATTCGTCGAGTATTCTTGGCTGATTAGTACAAGTTTTTTTTCTTATTGAATATCTCCCTGCCGCGAACATTGTCTCGAATGGTGGACAGAAAAAAACTGATTAATTGCAATTGTTTATGATTTAGTCGCTTGATTTTCACAGGTTCTTTTTTTGAAAGAAATGTTATTCAATAGAAAAGTGATTCTCTTGTAAAAACGATGTTGAGCAATCAACATTTATAAAGCAAGCCTTGATAAAAATCAAAGCCATATAGTATTCTTAAATGGCATATGAAAGCATGTGGTGGATTTCTCGCTATTATATTGCTTAAATCAATATTATATAGATGCTGTGTCAAAATTCTAATGCAATCAAGAAACAACTGAATAACAAGCTGTTTTGTTTTTTCAAGACAAATTTTTCATTGCATACTTCTGGCTAAATTATGTATTTTCAAGTTTTTACCTATAAACATCGGGCAGCAAGTTCTTTTTCTTTTATAGATTCTTTTCTTGCGGCATCACATGTACAAGAGTAAACACTTTTATTTAATGCAGAAATCTGCAAAAACAGAATATGAACCAATTCTGATTTATTTGCATTAAGTCGTAAAAATATGTTCAAGCCACAATCTTCTAAATGTTAGCTTTTATTGACTGATGTACTTCTAGATGTGTTCATAGTTTTTGTGGATAGATCACCTAGAGATTTGCGAAGATCTTGAATTGACCATCGTAGATTAGGCGGATCGAAATACGGCACAGGCTTATAGACCGATTTCCCAGCTGGTCGCCAAACAGGTTCATTAACAGATTTTTTCACTATTTTCTCTGGACTAAGTGATGTCGGTGGTCTTTCTTTGAACTTGCCAGGATGATGCCATACAGGTTCAACTGGCTTGGGTTTTGTCTGTTTATAATTTTCAAGTGTATAAGTAGGTATGGAGTATTTTCGTCGGTATGTATGAATCCATGGTTGAACGCTAGGTGCTTCGGGTTGTTGCCGCTTTTCAGGAGAAAGATATGCATGAAAATGAGGCTGACGAAAGGCACCAGATGGCCGCCATATTTGGCTGCCGGGCAAAGTAGCCAATGAACGGGCATGGTGCTGTAGTGAAAGTGGCGGTGCACTTTGTATACGAAAACTGGAATTTGTTGAATTCTTTAGAGAATTTCCATGAGTATCGTTTCTTGCAGTTTTTAATGGAGACGACGAACTGCGTTTAGCAGCCATTTAATTAGTACTGACAGCGTACTGCTTAATTTGAATTGGTATATTTATTCACGACAAGCAAAATCGTCAACTTATTGCTGTAAGTGAAGATGTATGTTTTTTGTTTTCAGTACGTCTTACTTTTATTATTCACATGCACCTACAGCGATAGCAGCAGCAGAACAATCATAATAGTTCGAAACGACTTCTTTTTCTGTTTTTTTTTGCAATTCGTTTGGTGAGAATTGTGCTTGTATGTATTTTCATATGGCTACGCCAATTTTATTTTCAAGAATAAGAAAAAAAAATCATAGCTGCTTCTACATTATGTTAAAAACATCGCAGATCTCTGTCAAAAAAAAAAAAACATTGCGGTTATTATTGTTTGCGTATTCATTATATTTGTTTAAGAAGAAATATTGGGTGTAGCTAAACGAGTATAAGTAGTATTTGATGTTCCATTACGAAGAATTGATTTTGGCATTCCGTTGTTTGTTTGATTGAAATTTGTTGTTAATGATTGAGAATTTATATAATTATTAGCATAAGTAGAAGGCGTAGAGGAAGATAGAGTAGGAAAAGGAGCAAATGACCTTGATGATGCTACTGATGGAGCGGAAGTATAAGGAGTCGGCTCCGGAGCAAACGATGACATTTGTGGAAGATTGCTATTCGAATAGGGTGTAATATTTGCTGAACGGTACGGACCAATAGCTGATGAGTTGGAAGGTGCAATACTAGCAGGACGATATACCGGATTGTTTATTGTAGTAGATGGTGTGAAGGTTGACGGACGATATGGTGTAATATTTGCAGGTGCATAAGGTGCACTACTAGTTGGAACAGATGATGTCATGTTTGCTGAACGATAGAGTTCATTATTTAATGGATTAGCAGGTCGAATATTGGCTGAAGGATAAATTCCGGAATTTGCTGTGTTCGTCAACGAAACAGTCGGCGGTGGACGATTGTCAGTATTGTTCATGGGAATATTTTGTGACATACTAGGTAGCATAGGTCGAATCATCGGAGTATTGGTTGCTGCTCTTGGCATTGATTGTGCTTGTGGTAATCTAAGACGTTGAAAAAGATTTTGAAATCTTTGCATCAGTGGATCTGCTGCCATTGTTGGTGACATTGTTTGCGCTCTTGATATATTATTTAGTTGAACTTGATTAGGAGCTGCAATCATCGATTGTCTCGGTGCTGCAATAATGGATTGATTAGGTACTCTAATAATAGATGAATTAGGTGCTGAAATAAATGATTGATTAGGTACTCTAATAATAGATGAATTAGGCACGGAAACAAATGATTGATTAGGAACTGCTAGAACAGATTGCATATTTGGAGATCCGCCAAAATTTCCTCCTGCATTAGCTTGAATGGCTGATAAGGTTCCATCAGCTGGATTGATTATTTCAGCGGGCAATACGATAGTATCAAGTTCAGTATTATCATCGGCCTGACTACCAGGTAGATGGATAGGTGGCAAGTGTACAGTTTGTCTCGGTAAATTTTCAAGCATTTCTGCAGTGAGATTTGAAGGATATGTTGATGAAACTGTACCAATATTATCATTAGTGGGTAAGATGAATGAGGGCTGAGCTGGTAACAAATATGGATTTCCAATAGGATTAGTTATGATTGTTGTTGGTTGTGGTGGTGGATCATCACACTCATATTCACAACATACAGGTCGACATCTTCGATGATGATGATGACGACGACGACGGCGACACGGAATGCGTTCAATTTCTATCACAGTTTCCGGTGGTCCACGTAAGCCGAGCGTCGGACGATTATTCCATGGAATTGTAATAACACGTCTTCGTCCCCATGACGAACGACAACGAGATTTTGGTTCTATAACAATTTCGGGTGTGAGTGGTCGTCGTCTACGTCGATGAGATTGACCTCGAGGCATCTGAACTCGCCTTCCCATTGATGGATCAGCAGTACGAGGTACCATAGGCAGACGGGAAAATGGTGTACTCGGTGATATTTCATCATTTGATCGAGCGGCAGGAATTCGTGGAAATGGTGTTCTTGACGTTGGCACCATAGATTCGAGCTCTGGAGAAGGAGCTGAAATAGGTCCATTACGTCTCGGTAGTACTGATAATGACCCATAGTCACCAGGCATAGCTGAATCATCGCCATTTGTTGGATTCGCTCTTGATGACAACATTTTCTTGTACCTAATAGTAATGGTATATAACGATAGTCAAGAGACACTTTTTCTGTAAGGTATTTTTATTTGTCTCCATTCATTAACGACACGCATCGTTTCGCATACTTATGCTTTTAGTCCAAGGCTTCTATTCTTCTGCTTTTTTCTTTCTGCGTAGCTAGACGAAAACCTTCGACATAGAAGGCAACATGTCAATGAACCAATAATGACGAGCACATCATCATCATCATCATCATAGATAGTCACCATTGATCAGCAAGAAACATTTTGAAAAAAAACACTAAAAGAACTTTTGATATTTTACACATAAGAAGCTTTTCTTGTGTCAATAACCAATTACTACACCAAACATATCTATTAAACTGTCATATTATAAATTGATATAATTTTATATTGATTATCTAATAGGATCATTTTTAGAATGCTGGAAATCACTGATTACAAAAGAAATTGATCTGTCAAATTATTTATTGTGGATTGTATACCGATATTGAATGACTTGTTTTTCTTTTAATTTATCAAAATAGATCGCTTAACACAAAAAAAAGCTTCAATATTTGATGAAACCAGATATTCGCATAGTCCTTGATTTGACTAAGAAAGACAAAAAGAAATTCGTACTCAATAACGCAACCTAAATGCAACTGTCACACAATAATTGCAACACGATGAAAATAAAAAATAGCGTAAACCGTGAACTCCGAATAGAATATATTCGTTCGAACTTCTATAAAACAGAGATGAACATTTTGTACTTGTCTGTAATCATATCATTCATATATTTATATAAAAACAAAAGCAGATCACAAATGAATTAAAACAATTTCATTCGGTAAAGTAAAAAACGACGAAAAGTCAAGACTAAAAAAGGAAACATTTAGTTTATCATGGTTATTTAACTTGTTCAAACAAGCCAGTGTCAAGGTTGCGTGCCATGAGTGCATCGGGTATTGCATTGGGTATTTTATGGTCGATATATAGACGTCGAATAGTATTATCTTGAAGATAGCGTACAGCTGCAGGCGATATACGTATACATCCGGATATATAAATTTCTTCGAGAAATGGTTGTGTATGCGCCATGGCAAGAATAGATCGATCAGTTAAATGAAAGCAACCAGAAAGAACAAGTGAAATAAATTTACATACACCAAGAAGATCACAGATAGATGAATCAGTTACCTAGAAAGAAAGAATCCGGTCGATTTCGTTTTCACAAAATTACAAAATAGAATATGTTTACTTGTTTGCAACCTTTAATATTCAAATGAGATAATTTTTTGCAATGTTTTAATGATGAAATCAATGCATCATGAACAAAGGGTATACCGGAAAGTTCTAATTCTTTCAAATTTAAACAATTTTCTACTAACGACCATAAGACTTGTTCGTTAATCTAAATCACAATGAAATCATGACAATCAATTAAAACAAAAATAACTAGTTTACATTGCGAAATGAGCTCAATGAAACACTGCGTAGTTGTAGAGCGCGTTTTGGCGTACCAAATAATTGTAATAATGAATCAAGTGTTGATGTAAAACTCAATAGATTGAGTGAAAGTTCTTCTAGCAATGGACAATAATTAACAATATGTTCAATACTACGGTCAGTCAGTGATCCAACTGTTATATAACCATTCATTTCAAGTGTTTTAAGTCGACATCCCATAACACTAAGTATCTAAAATATTGCGAATACTTTGTCTTTTGAACATATTAAATTTAATGGACATACTTTGTCAAGAGCATCATCATTGATAGTTGCAAGACCGTTGACTCGAAGATGTTCCAAATGTGTTAGTCTTGTTAGAGCACGTATCATAATTTGAGTACTATACACTTGTGTACCGGATAAACATAAATCAACAAGAGATAATGGCATACAACAAATATAATCCGCAACTGGTTCTTGTAGAAAACAAGTCGTATACGATAAATTTAATTGCAACATGCGTGTCGATCGTACGAATAACTTGAGGAAAAAATAATGAAATCTAGTTGTTAAATATATAGAAGGTGACGCTACAGCAGAATTGGAGTAAATTTTGTTTCTCGTTTATTTATATATGTTTTGATAGAGCTTGAAAAGCTGATGAAGAAGATATACGTTTTATTTCGATTTAGTTACTGTTTGACTGAGAAAATCTTTAAAAACAAGAACGACTAAAAAAATGCTGTTTTTATGTTAAATTTACACTTTTGTACAAAAGCTACCAAATTTCTTTTTCAATTATTTTCTGAGCATTTTCAAAGTACTATATTCTGAATCAGCATGAAAAGCTGAGTAGGAAAATGCTATTTGGTTAGATGTAGACCTAAAAAAGAAAACAATTTCTTACCTCATATAAGTAGCTTCATCAGACGAAAAGTAGGTGTGTCAGTGAGCGTTCTTGTAAGTCTATCTAGTTTTTTTGCAATAAGCGATAGAAACAATTGTCTAATCACAGTAGAATCGTCAAATCATGGGCTACAAAAGTTATTATTTTGTCTTTTTAAAGTTTATTTTACTGTTGAGAAATTTGAATTTTTTCCATGTTGGGTGACAGTATGTATCAAAAAGACGAAAAATGTGCATTTATTCACCTGTTTTCATAACAATAACTAAGGCAAATCAATAGCATATTCGGAATCACCGTTAAAATTTACACCGACTCATATATATTTGATTGAATTTTATTTTCGGAGAAAAATTTATCTGTGGGAGGACTAGGAGAAAAATTTTTAAAAATTATACCTGAGGGGGACCACAGGCTTTTTCCGTTAGAAATATTTTTGTAGCAAACACATATGAGTCGGTGTAAATTTTAACGCTGATGCCGGATATGCTATTGATTTGCCTTAGTTATTGTTATGAAAACTGGTGAATAAATGCACAATCTTTCGTCTTTTTGATACGTACTGTCACCCAACATGGAAAAAATTCAAATTTCTCAACAATGAAACAAAATTTAAAAGAACAAAATAATAACTTTTGTAGCCGATGATTTGGCGATTCTAATGAGATGAGACAATTGTTTCTATCGCTTATTACAAAAAACTAGATAGACTTACAAGAACGTTCACTGACACACATACTTTTCGTCTGATGAAGCTACTTATATGAGGTAAGAAATTGTTTTCTTTTTTAGGTCTACTTCTAACCAAATAGCATTTTCCTACTCAGTTTTTCATGCTGATTCAGAATATAGTACTTTGAAAATGCTCAGAAAATAATTGAAAAAGAAATTTGGTAGTTTTTGTACAAAAATGTAAATTTAACATAAAAACAGCATTTTTTTAGTCGTTCTTGTTTTTAAAGATTTTCTCAGTCAAACAGTAACTAAATCGAAATAAAACGTATATATTCTTCATCAGCTTTTTAAGCTCTATCAAACCATATATACATAAACGAGAAACAAAATTTACTCCAATTCTGCTGTAGCTGCACCTTCTAAATTTTTTTTTAAATAAAAACATTTACTGTAAATAATCCATCGGTATCGATATTAAGAATACCGAATAAATTCAAACTAGAATAAAGAAAATCGATCTCTTTATATTGTATAATTCTATGCTTAAATAATTCTCACTTTCGAATATTAGGACAATGATCAACTAAATTTAAAAATACATCTGCATCCAAATATGTTAATCCTTCAATATCTAATAATTCCTATGCATACAAAGAAAACGAATGTTTTTTGAAAGTATAAAAAATACGAACGAGTTTTTCAGCTAAATGTTGCGCAATATGAACAACACATTGGCCAGTCAAAGAATGACAATTCATTAGACGAACAAAACGTAAGTTGAGATTGTTTGAAACAACCGTTAAAATACCTTGATCTTGAATTTTGTCATTCCATTGGAAATCAATTTCTTTTAAAAATGCTGAATGTATACCATCAAGACCTGCATTGGTTAAATTACTCAATTTTCTTAATGCTACATATTCAAGTGATAATTGTCCTTTCGTTATAGCACGTATTCCTGAATCTATATATTACATTTTGAAAACATAAATAGGCAATTTTCAATTGAAAATCTACCTTCTACTTGTTGGCATTGATGAATAATCAATGATTTTAATCGGCTAAAATTACTTGCTTTAGCAAATTCAATGAGCATATCATTCGTTAATTGATGACATTTATAGAATTCAAGAGAATATAACGGAACTGAAAGAAGATTTCTTGTTATATATTGAACAATATTATTCGAGAGACAATCATGTGAAGCCAGCCATCGAAGTATACGTTCGCGTTGTATAGCTGTAAGACATTGACATGATTCAGGAGAAAGATACGGCAGATGAATAGCAACTTGTTTAATCAACTGTTCGCGTAGTTTTAATACCATTGTTTCAATTTGAAAAGAAATATTCTAATAAGAAATAAAAACATACTACTTCGTATGGTGACATGACTATCACGATGATTCACAGTTGCTGACTGGCTAGCTGACAAGCAGTTTAATATAATTGGTTCACATCAACGTCAATCAGATTTTTTTTCCATATGTCTACTTGTCGTGGAAGGAAATCATCAGATTTTGAGAACATATTGGTTTTATTTAGTTCTTATTCGAGTTCTCGAGCGAAAAAAAACAAGTCCTCAACTCTAATGATGTAATTAAATGTAAAAATATCACAGGCATCAAATAATAGAAAATGTTTGTTTTAAACTGATGATAATGATTGGGCAACAAATTATCATATGAAACTTTTCTGTACATTGAAATTTTCTCTTTCACGCTGAAGTTGCTGAGATTGAGCTTGTTGTTTCTCTTCTTGTTTAATCCATAATTGTTGGATCTGCATCGTCAATCGAGGATGGAGACTCAATGCATATGGCAATAATACATTTGGCATGTTACCAAAATCAACCATGATTTTAATAAACGTTACATCATCACGAACATACGAATTGGTTTCATTTTGAATCATCGCCAATGGAAAGAATTTAGATATGTCACGTCTTTGTTGACGTATTTGGTTCACACATTAGAACAATAAGTAAAGATGAGCTGGCATCTTTTAGACAGTTAGTGATGTCCTCGAATCTTTCTCTGAACACTTTTTCATCTTTGAAATTTCGAATAAATTAAACGTTAGTTTTGAACTCAAAAAAAAGATTTCAGCTTAGAAACATTATATTTTTTGCAGTAACTGCAAGCGTCGAGAACGAAATTACTACATATTCTCCAAATCAGTAATGCAAGAATCGTAATAGTTCTGATGATCGGTAAACTATTGTTCTAAATGCATAAAACAAACATTGTTTATTGCGAGGATTCCATCAACAATGGCAACTTTGTCCTGTCCTATACTCGAAAAAGGACAAAAAGTATTGTTTGACAGAGCTGTTCTGTGCTCGATACCGCTGATATTAAAAACAACTACATGATTACCTACCCATACTTCAATCTAAGGAAGAATGTTCTGCTATTTGTTGTATGAATAAAATAAATGTGGAAACTTCGGATTTCATCCGAGAGTTATGTGTACTGCAAAAAGTGCATGGAACATATGAGTCATTCTAGAAAATCTGAACACCAAAATTATCATGAGAAACTAGGGAATTTGATTTCTGGATGCAGTTTTTGTGCATTTTGCGGCGTTTTCCAGGCGATGTTTCGTTAAAAAGCTACGATTTAGCTCAAAACTAATATCAGATTCGGAATTAGCGTTAAAAACTGAGTCGACTTATATATGTTGTGAATAATTCTAAGAAAAATTTCTGTACCCCCCTCAGGGATGGCCTGGTCAATACTGACAATTTTTTCGATAACTCAGCCATTTCTTGACGGATCCTTCTCATCTTCGAACTCAACTGAGATATTAATGAGATGATTATGTATACAAAATTTCATGACAATCGGATGAGACTTTCAAAGGTTATTGTGTTAACGGCCGGCCGGACACACTGACCTAGTCTAGAGTGTACTCACTGTTTTTGAGTACACAAAAATCAACTAAATCATACTGATAATTCATGATTTGATATTCTTTTAAAATTATTTTCAACAAATCGAAGTTATTCCTATTTCTTTGTATTGATATCTATAAATAAAAGTACAAAAAGAATTTAATTTACACACAGGAAATTCTTTTGAGCATACTATTGATCTTTTGTCAAGTACTACAGTCACCACACCGTCATATTGAATATAGTATAATGTTTGAAGACAATTTAAACATGTGTTTGAATCAATGAAAAATTGTTCAAGATAATCAACGTGTACGTAACTGATGTAGAAATTAATCTTATAATTATTATCATGCATAACCAAATGTCGAACACTCATCAATTTTCCACCGGGAATACTGTTCATTTTAGGATGAAGATGATTTCTGGTACATGAGAGTGAGTATAAACATGACATCGAATTTCTTCATTTCGACTATCGTCAATAAAGCAGTCAATAAGATATCGTATTTTAGTGAATATATACAACGCATATGATTATGTGATGGAAGAGATTCTTCATGGATCATAACAATATCAACGAGAAATGTTTGTAGTTGTCGCATATTAATTTCGAACAAGAATATATACTGTACCAATACTTCATCGCATATCACAATTAGAAAGAATCGCATTATGTTCATCGTATGCTATTATTTTAGTTGAAGACAATGAGAAAAATGTCCGATTAACTACAGAGTTCTATGAAAAAAGAAGCTCATACAAATTAATATTTTGCCTATGTCTATATTTGATAACTAAAGTAGGATCGCACATATGCATATGGCAGAATAAATTTATCATGTGAAATTTCTTTAGGAAAAATATTCTTCAGTGTTAAAGTCAAGGGGGAAAGGCACGTCTTCCGTACTTCGAAGTACAATGGGAATAGAATGGGAGTACATGGAAGTACAAGGGAAGTACGAGTGAAGCATATGGGAGTACGCGAAGTACAAGGAAGTACGAGTGAAGCATATGGAAGTACGCGAAGTACGGAAGTCGCGCTTTCCCCCTTGATTAAAGTCAAAACATCCTGCTAGGTACATGCTTTTCATTATCTGAGGTTGATGGTCAATATAGTTCTCTATGTAAACAAGTTCGAAGAACATTCTGTTCAAAAAGTCCTTCTCGAAATGGATCAACGTGTATTGTATTGAATCATACAGGTGACGTTTTTATTTATTTATTTTGAATATTCATGTGCATATGAATATTGAAATAAACCATTGCATTCATCAAATCCTTGTATAAATAATGGAATATGTCGAAATGTGGGTGTGTTTAATGGAAACAAATCCATACTCGTATACCCTCAAGATATATCAAGCGTTCGTCTTGCTGAAATACAATTATTTCGTGAATCTTTATTAGCAAAAAGACAGAATTTATTATCGCTCGAAGTCACGATTATTGATTGTCTTTAAAGAGTAGAAGGTGCCAAATTTTTAATTTTTGAGAAGGACCGGTACCCTCCTCTTCTCAAGAAATAATAAAATGATGAAAGATTGAACTAGTTAGTATCAATTCAAAAAAAGAGTACTGCAATGCCAAGAGTATTTTATATGTGAATATGAAAAACAGACAAAGTTTTCTTCTTCATCATCACCCAAATTTCATATCACACTCTAACCGTTGGTATACTGATTTCGTTCTTCAGTCACGAAAGAGAATAGATATCATATTTTTCGGCCTTCAATTACATGGATTCACAAAAAGTATTTTTGTGTCATTCGTCTCTATGCAAATAGAAATAGATGTCATCCCTAAAACAAAAACAACAGTTGACTCATGCATTTGTTTTTGACCAATCAATCAAAAACCATCCACTTTCTTTCTTTCTTTCTTTGTAGAGCGATGACTCAGTATGCCAAAAAACTTCGTTATAACAATCAGCAGATTCCTCTTTTTCTCAATTAAAAAGTCAACAGTCCAATGAATCAAATATCTTTTAACCCAAATACCTCCGATGATGATGATAATGAAGATTTTATTGACGACGAAGATGATGATCGATCGAATGAATCTATGGACAATTCAACTAGTAAAAAACGAAATAAGAAAACATTAGGCCGTGTAAAAATCAACATGGCTTATATTGATAATAAAATTCGAAGGTATACAACTTTTTCTAAACGAAAAACAGGCATTATGAAAAAGGCATACGAATTAGCAACATTAACGGGTACTGAAGTTATGCTTCTTGTTGCTTCTGAAACTGGTGAGAAAATGAATATTTTTAAATAAATATATATATTTTACATCCCAGGTCATGTTTACACATATGCTACACCGAAACTACAACCGATGATAACAAGTGAAACTGGTAAAGCGCTCATTCAAACTTGTCTTGCAAAAGATGAACCGATCGTTGAACCTGCTCCGCCATCGACGACTACATTAAATAATAACGATGTTATATTTATTGATGAAAATCAACAAAAAAAACGAACCAATTTATCCTTAGAAAGTATGACTACTCAAATTCGTCCAAATAAACGTTCTAAATTAAAACCAACTGTTGAAGTCGAACAAGCAAACGCTCTAACTTCATGTGTACCGATGCCAACATCTATATATCCACCGACGATAGCCGTACCATTGTCATGCTTAGTCAATGCAGATTCTCACCAGCAACTATCTATCAATCATGGAAATTCATATACGATTGATATAAATTCCCTAAAAGCTAACGGAATTAATATTGTCCTTGCCCCATCACCCAATTCTTCCCAACCCTCACCTCCATCTAATGTATCACTTGTGTTTACCCCGGGCAATTTTCCATATCAATCATCTTAAAACAAGGTTAAACTATATTTATTGACTTCAGTTTTGTTTTCGTGTGTTTAAAAGAGAAGAAAAGACACATGTGTGCTACTTATTGCCTTGAATAAATTAACAATTATTTTGTCTTCAAATGACCAATAATCAAAGTAGATTGAACGATATGATGAAACAGGCAATACATACCTCGTTTTGTTGAATTTGTTTGAAAAATCGATGAATCTTCTTGGATCGAATCTTCTCATTTGATGAGTCAATGAAATTTGCATGAGCAGAAAAACAATTTTTTTTTCGTATAAATTGCCCGTCCTGATCGCTTATTTTTTCGTTTTAGATAGAATATTTCGTTACGTTTCATTATTATTGTAGAATGAATAGACGAGACAGAATGACATTCCAATCAAAATAGTAAATTATGGATTCAAAAAACATGTCACTTGTGGCTTCGACCACTGATTTGCCATTTCGTCAAAGTGTTGCAAAAATTCCAGCGAAACGAACAACTCAGGTTTGAATATTTATTCAGTGCGAGAACAACAACGAGGCATTCTCTTTCGAAAAAATCTAGAGCTTTTTCTTGATTAAATGTATCTCACCAATAATAAGTACGAAACACTATCGATCATTTTTAGTTCCTGCTTATTCTTTTTCAAAGATAAACCAATATCGATTTATTTCAATGACAAGCTGCTAAATCTGATTAGACAGTTTGAACACTTCTGTTCGTATGCATAAATCTCTGACATAATCGTATCGCCTAATGCAGTTGGTTATCTTCTTTGTCATCATGTTAATTGAATTTTCAACACGGAAGTTACGTTATACTGTTTTTAGTCATTATTTTCGTATGATTGACACCACCACCACCACCATCAGTGATGATTGCCAACTTTCATATAATATAAAGAACTGTATGCTTAGTCATCAAAATTGGGACATTCATGCACATTGAAGAGAGAGAGAAAGGAAAGAAAGAAAAGAGAAGTGGGGTGAAATCAAGTTGCCCGCATGAGTATGTATGTATGTACATATATTCTTTCATCCGTTGTCCATACAACTACGTGTAAACACACAGATTTCTCTTTCTTTTTTTTTTTCTACTACACTTTTTCTTCTTTCTTAGAGGTCAGTCATCCCTACTGCCCGGATTCGTAAGTTCAATTTAAAAAATAAACCCGCTCTAACGGAAGACAAGAGAAACTCATTTTCGTTTCAATTGCAAAATCCGGTGCCAAACAGGAAATAGATTGCTTTGTTTTGTCTTTTCTAGGACTTGACTATAATTAATGCTTATTTAAAACATTTGGAAGCATTATCAATACTACGGGAATCACATATTCGAAATTTATGCAAGACAATTCGCTATGAAAAATATGACGCCCATCATATTCTATTCAGGTATGTGTTTTTCGGCTAAGTTCATTTTTCAATATTGATATTTATTTTCTCTTCATCCTTTTACATATTGAACGAGGACATTCTTTTAAGTTTATTATGTCTATACCAGATAGCGACAATATAGACATACATATTCATCATCATGTTTGTATGTTTGCATAGCTAGTATTCGATCATAGTGAATTATCTATCTATTTATCTTTGATGATAGATGTTCCATCATATACTCGAACTCACAAATGAGAGAGGTTGCATCATATATATATATATACCAAGATATAATATAACAATAGACTTCTTAAATAATAAGAGCAATATACTGAACTTCGAATGTCTTATTCGATATCGCTTAGTTCTGCTGCTGTTGTTGTTGTTTTGATCACTTGACACTTCGCTATAGCACCTAGTTTTTCTTCCCCTCTGTGTGTACCGAAAGAGAAGTGTTCGTGCTTATTGTGTAGGACACGCGCATGTAATCGTTTGGACATTTAGAAGAGTAAAAGGCGACAAAGAAGAATATATATAAACATATACTGTAAGAGGATAATGGCGAGTTTATACTCACGTTTGGCATACATATATATATATATATACGATTTTTATTTTTTTATTTTAGTCGTGGTGAATTGAATACCTGCTGGTATATACTTTTATCTGGCTCTGTTTTTATCGAGTCTACACTGTATTTACCACGAGCAAGGTAAGAAAGAGGGAAAAAAACTTTCATGAATAGATCAATTAGTTTATTATTTAATCGTCATCCCCAACATTTTTATGTATTCTTTTACATAGAAACAAAAATAAATTAGCTCAACCAAACTTTTTTTTACTTCATTTTGCATGTTTAATTCTTAACCTTGTTCGTTCTTTTCTTCGTTGGTTTTTTTCTTCTCTTTACCGATTGCATACTACAAATATCATTGCTATACCAACACTTCTTTCGGCCTCTCTCTCTCTCATCAATACCTATCCATTGTCGACATTGAATAGATCAACCGATATTGGTATTCATACGACATAAAAAATTCATTTTTGTCTTAAATAGTTTTGGTAAACGAACTCCGCGTAATCAATATCGAACGAATGAATGTGTTATGTTAGAATCATCAGAATTACTCATAGTAAGTGAAAATTCCCTTGTTGGTGAACAGAAACGATAGCATTGATTTCAAAAGATTGATTATCCAACACCAAATAAAGAGTCAGCGATGCGAGTCGATAGTGAAAATAATCAAGAACAAGCAATAGCAACAATAGTTGACGACGACGAAGAACAGCTGACAACAACACTTCATCGAAAGAAAAGTTCACGTATTCGACAGGTGATATATATATAAATATATATAATTTCTATAGATAAGAAATTATTTTTTTGTTCTTATTGTCATTATTTATTTTTGTCTTACAGCGTTCGGTAACAGGCAGTAATGCAAACGATATGCATTCACCTATGATTCGCAGTTCACATTCACGTGCAAGTGACACATCTAGCGCCTACTCTGGATCAGATATCATGCAGTCATCCGCCAACGGAGATGATTGCCAGTTGACTAATAACGAAGAAAATAATGAAACTGACGCTGAATCTGAAACATCATCAGAGGTAAATTTATTATTTATTCGATTTTTTTAAATATTCTTTTTTTTGAATTTCATAGTCATTTCCTATTTATGATTTCATACGAGAATCTTTAATGAAAGAAGCCCATGAAAGAACAGATGATGATATTGAAAGTATTCTAGAATTTCTTGTCCATTTCCCAGTAAGAATTGAATAAAATTATAAATTTTGTTCAAGAACTATTATTTTCTAAAGGCATTTGCTGATTTAACTTTACGTGTTCGACGTGAACTATGCAAAGTACTTGTTTATGCTCATATTGAAAAAGCGAATACCGTTGTCATGAATGACGGTGAACGCTATGATTCGTGGTCCGTTATTATAAATGGTACTATTGATAATGAAACAATCGATGGACAATTAATACGTACATATACTGTTGGAGAAGGGTTTGGCTGTGGTCCAACGTTAGATCAATATTGTCATAAAGGGATTATGAAAACACACGTTGATAATTGTGAATTCGTTGTTGCAGCACAAAATGATTATTATGCAATATTAAATCAAGTATTTTTCAAGATAATATTCTAAGAAATAATTTTATTCAAAATTTATCTTCTATTCTAGGATGAGAAAAATATTCGAATTGAAGAAAGCGGAAAAGTGGTGATGATTAAAGAAGTTCGTGTCGACAATGAAGAACAAAGAATTCCTAGAGAAATTGTCATCAAGGTAACTATTGACTACTAAGTTTTTTTAGTGTGAAGAAGGACGACAGTTAAACATGCATAAAATGAAATAAAAAATTGCTTTGTTTTTGTTATAACTATGTCACGGTTCGATATTTACTGCGTATCAGTTATCAGCTAGCAAGCTTGTCCAAGTCATAAAGTAAATGTTATTCTAGCAATATGAAAAAATATTTCGAGGTTCGTCACTTAATTCTTGAGACACCACTCTATGGATTATCTGTCTGCCGACTTTATTCAGTTGATTATTTCAGCACGTAATAAAAATATTGTTGATATTCTTTGGCGCATGTCATTGTCCCAATAGTAGAGATTATGAATGACTTGATGAAAGTTTTGCATTTTATTAAAATGAAAATAGTGCGGCACGACAAGGACATAAGACAGTACCTAAATATTTAATTTTCAAGAAAAATATAAATCAAGTAAATGTAAAGCGATACTTGTGACCCTGAAACCTTTGATCTATTTTGTTTTTAGGCAACAAAAGAAAAACTACTCGATTTACTAGTGGACGAACGTCAATTAATTGATGATCCCAGTTTCGTTGAAGATTTTCTTCTTACTTATCGGACATTCATCAAGGATCCAATAATAATAACAAACAAACTATTTGACTATTTGCTTGATAGCAATGATCCAGCATCATCTGAACACATCACACGTGTTGTTTTATCATGGGTTAATAGTCATTATAACGATTTTGAGTCGAACCCAAAATTGAGTGAATTTCTTGAAAAATTTGACGACTATTTACAACATCGTGCTCCTGAAGTAACGCGGGCGTTTTTGTTTTTGTTTTTGTTAATTTTCTTTTTAAAAATTGGTTTCTCTTTTAATTTCGTTAGTCTTTGCGATCCTGGAGACATACATTCAATTTAGTTTGCTATACAAAATCTAGCATACGTACAATCACTATAACACGATCAACACGCGATGATATATTAAATTTCGAAATACTTGGAGGAAGTGATACATTAGCAAATAATGGAATATTTGTTTCGAAAATTGAACGGCATTCTAAAGCTTATGAAGTTGGCTTACGACGAGGTGATCAGGTAAATCAAACGAATAAATTGAACATTTGCAATAGGAAGTTTTGTTCACATAATTTCTCATTAGATTAAGTCAGATATTTTTTAGAGCAGTAAACCGATTAAGTAAATCGGTGTCTAGACTTAAACGGAACCTATTGTTTATACTTCCGGCGAAAAGAACATTTAATCACGTTTCTACTGGGACTGCATTTTTCTGATGAATACGCATATCTGAAATCGCGTACAGAATGGATGAAGAATAGTAGATTTTTCTCTGAAACTCTGAACATAGATGTTATTTCCGAGGAAAAAAGTCTCAGACAAAACAAGCACCGATGGCATTCAGTGTCAGTTTAGAGTTCTTCATTCCTTTTTCGCTCTATCATCTTATATTCAGCGTTACATATGATTTCATGCAACTCTATATTGAGCCTTTGTCGCCACTACAAAAGCTTTTTGAATAGTTTCGTGTTTCTTTTTGATATCCACCATGTAAAATGAATATTTCATAGAATTTTAATTCACTCTTTGTTGGTAGATTCTTAGTGTGAACGGACAATCGTTTGATTATCTGACAAATACTCGTGCATGGGAAATTCTTCGAAGTACAACTCATCTATCATTAATAGTGAAGAATAATCTTCTAGGTAAGAAACTTGAGATTTTTCTATTCAATATTTATTTCTATTTACAAAATTAATTAATATTCACAAATTTTCAAGTATAAAAAACCTGATCAAGTTAAAAAGAAAAGGAAATTAAAATAAAAAAATTACATTTTCTATAGGCCTGAATGAAATCGATAATCCAGAGAAATCACCTGCTCGTAAGAAACGTCATGATGTGTCCGCTTATGAACAAGAAATTCGAAATAAATTAAATAGCTCATCACCGATACGTTCTCACTTAACAACACCACAATCATCGCCTAGCCTACCGGTTAGTCCAACGGATTCTCATCATCAATCTCGACTACCATTAATATCAATCACTCCAACAAAAAATAATCAAACAAATTCGGAAAAATCAAAACCACGTCCACTAACGAAACGGATGGGTTTAAAACGAGCCGTTATGCAAAAATTGAAGATTACAAAAAATAACAGGTAACTAAACTTTTACATTGAACATTGGAGGTAAACGCCTGGAACTTCTCCAGCGACGATACCATATATATAAACCACACGATGAACTGATTGTTAGCATAATCCATACGAGTAATAGGTTAATATCTAAATTTGTACCAAGACAACCTAAAGAAAAACAAAATATAGAACGTAGAATTTTAAGATCGAGGTCTCTGCTGTTGCATTTTCAATAGTTAGCTGTTCTTAATTTTCACTATATCGTTTATAAAAAAAATCAAGGATTGAATTTTTCCCCGAGAGAACGCAATCGAAGAGAAAAAATACAGCTGAAGACTTCGGGCACGTTTTCGATTGTTTCTATATAAAATTTACGCTGATAAAACTAATTCACGAAAGAAACACAAATCTATAAGAATATATCCTACCGCTATACATAATAATCGACATGATATTAACCATTATCCATATGATATATTGCTCCCAATAGCAACCAATCAGTAAAATTTGACCAACAACATTTAAACTATTTGTTATTGCATCAAATACATGCGGTACGAAGCGTTTTTCAAATAGATAATCCTTAACTAGACGCTTCGAAAACATTGGAATTTCATAATAGAATATAAGTGTTAATAATACAGTTAAAACACAGACATATAGCCAGCCAATAGGTTTCAATGATTTAACACGTGTTGTTGATTTATCGTCTAATTCTTTTGCCCACAGGTATATTCCAACAAATTGTATCGGTAAGAAAAAGAATATAAATAATTGTGCATCACCAACATATCCATAAGCAAATGCGAAAGTTCCATATAAAATCGCACTGGTTATGCCCCAGAAAAATGAAGAAAATTTTCCATGCATAACAAGTACAACGTATAGAATCGTCGTGAATGCTGATATACCGGATAGACATAAGGAAATTCGACGCCATAATGGTATACCATCGTGGTAATCATTAGTCCATTTTAGTAGTGAACGTTTTTGTGAAAATAACGAATTGAAATCCTTTGAAAATATAAAATCATAGTTTTATTTTACTTTTTCAAAAAATTAATTTACCAATATAGAAAAAATAACATTGAATGTACCGAATAGAATAAATATTTTAATTTGCCAAGATTTTAAATCCTTCAAATCAGGGACTATTGATTGAAATACAAGTTTCAACTGTTGCGCATAACATTTAATAAATAAATAGAGGATTGACGAGTGTTTTTCTTCGTTAACTGGATTACTTTCAAAACTTTCATCTTCGCTAAAATCGGAGGTGCTGTTTGTTGGCTTGTTTTTTAGCAATATTTCGGTTCTATTTGTGTCTGCTGTTTCTAATTTTGTTGTATTCATAGCCGTCGAAGTCGACGGTTCAAAACGATAGAGTGATTTCTACTTCTCATGCAATACTAAAATTCGATTTAATATAAAATAAGCAATTGCGTCTGTTAAAGTTATGTGTGAAAATGTGTCAGCAAAACAAATTTATAAGGCGGAGCATTTTTTCCTCTTCCTTTTTCGTAGTCGGGTTGTGTCGACACGCTGAGAAATCGCAGAAAAAAGGAAGCATGGCAATCATAGGCTGAATGGAGAAATGAGAAGCACCGTATTGGTTGGAATACTAAAGATAGACCTACTGTATACTGGCGTTATCATACGAATGAATGTATGCACTAAAATAAACGGGACGATTGAAAATATGATTTTTTTTTAAACGGATAAGAAATACTTCTATCTAAAATATGCACTTATTTGCAAAATATTTTCAAACTAAGAGAAAATAAATTGATTATCTCAGTGAGTTGTGCTGTTTTTTGCAGGTTATTGATGCTTTAAAGCAAATCGGTGCATGAAAAAAAAGAGGATTGCCAATGAATGTGGTTCTCGTCTAGATGTCATCATTTTCTTTTTGTTTGTTTGTTTTGATAAAAATGTAGTTTAACAATACGAAGAGATAATATTTCGAACGTACCAAGGCAATAAAACCTCAAATATGAAAAAATTCAATCGTTCGCTTATCTTTTATTCTAACGAAAACAAATTGAATCGTTACGGCTGTTCCGTGAAATTTCATACTTACCAAAATATAAAACAAATTGGGACTTATCACATCGATAAAGATATTTCATATGTTGCGCTTGAATGCCTATAAGTTTTTAATTAGAAGAAAATCAAATGAAGCAATAGACTCTTTAATAACTTTCTATTTTTATTCCAGTGAACTCGATACAACGACAGCAGATAGCGAACTTGAATCAAGTGCACTATCAACATCAATTTCTAATAAAAGTTTTAATCGAAGTACAAGCAATCCAGATTTATCTCCATCATCGATCAGTAATAAATCGTTCTCAACGTCGTTATTAACAACATTTAATGGAACAATTAATGATGAAGATAATTCCACGTTTGTTGTTAAAGTCTATCGCAGTGATCAGTCGTACAAATATTTTCCCGTGCTTAAAGTGCGAAATTAAAATTAGTTTTTTAAATCACAACAAAAAAAACTTTTATTATTCTGTTCTAGGATACAACCGCTAAACAAGTTGTTATGCTGGCTATAACTGAATTTAGTATTGTCGATCAAAGCAGGTAGCTCTATTCATTTGATTGCCGGAGTTGGTTCATTTTCATAATTATGAGTTTTGATTATCTCGAAGTCGTTATTTATTTCATATCGTGCTCATTATTCTAGCATTTTAACTTCTCGTATAGAAATCGATCTATTGCGGTAAGAATTTTGGTCGCAGCGATGGGAAGCTCGTGGTTTTGTGTAATCTAATCGTTAGATATTTAAAAAATTTATACGCTCGTATGATTGTGTTTTTTTTCCGATTCTATTACGCAAGATTTTCTTTTCGATTTATCGCGAAAATAGTTTCTCGATCGTTGATTTACCGATGCTTAATATGTACATCATTATTTGTGTAAGCTACGCCTTCAGCATGCTTCGAGTGCTTTTGAAACAAAAATTATTATTGAAGCGAGATTCTTGTGATTGTTGACATTCCACGGGCGGAATATTTCAAGTGATTTATCAGAATGATGTGAGGCAATTCGGACTCGTATGCATTTGAGATTAAGATTTTTTGTTGCCGAGCGATTGCATTTCTACGATGTAGGCTAAATTAAAGCAATATTATTCTCCAGATACGCTAAAAAGCTGATTTTTCAACTACGACTGTATAATTATTTTCTCACGGAAAGAGTGAATGAGAAAAAATGAAACTGATGTAACATCTGTTACCATTTCATTAACTTAAAATATAACACAATAAGAGAATACTCTCGCCTGTTTTGCTGGTACTCATGACTCGTTGGAGTCTATGCGGTGCTCATCAATTTTCCCCTGTTTGAAATTTACAGCGAAACATAATGATGGGCCAAATGTAGTTCAAAAGGTTTATTCTTCTCAACAACCGAACCAGTTACACTCAGAATAGAGTTTACGTCTTTCTTTTCAAGCATTCGAACCATGCGCCTGTAAATATGGCGAAAGCTATTTCGCTGCTCAACAATCTTTTCACCGTCTAAAAGTACTCAATAATACTAATATAAATAATCACAGGAATTTGATTCCACTCTATCTAGACGTCAAACCGACATAATAAATAGTAGATGTACAATATAATTCATAATAACATTTATTAAATACGTAGTAAAATTCATATTTATATTCCCCATAGTTCATGTACATGTAGACATCGAAAAATCTAACGAGAGAAACAAAACATTCGTTATCATTTGATGTTTTCTTTCAGGTATTATTCATTGTGTGAAGTCTCTGTGGAAAATAATGTTATCAAACAAAAACGTCTACCAGATCATATTGATAATTTACCTGAACGTCTTCCAATAAATGCTCGTTACTATCTAAAAAATAATCTTTCAACTGAAACTCTTGTGCCGGATCATTTATCGAATGAATTCATACGTGAAGCACGTATTCATTTTCTTCAATTAGATGCTCTGGAAGTTTGTGCACAATTAACATTAAGAGATTTTTCTATGTTTAAATCAATTCAAGCAACAGAATATGTTGATCATATATTTAAAGTAAAATCACCGTATGGTATACCACATCTAGAGAAATTTCTTCGACTACCCAACGAAGAAACGTATTGGACTATTACTGAGATCATACGGGAAACTAATTTACTGCAACGATCAAAAGCGATTAAACATTTTATTAAAATAGCAAGTAAGACAAACAAAACGCGATGTTTTGAAGTATATAAAATAAATCTTGTTCTTCTGTTTAGAATCCTGTAAAGATATGAAAAATTTTAATTCGATGTTTTCAATCGTCAGTGGACTTGATCATAAAACTGTTCAACGTTTACAAGCTACATGGGAACGCGTACCGGAAAAATATAAAAAATTATTTGAGGTAAAGCAATACTCTTGAAAGTCTTGATACAACTATTGAATAGCGAACAATATTAGAAGCGGACCTATGAATTTTATGACAGAAATGGGAGAGTAATTATGAAACAGCTTTTAAATTTCAGGTAATATCCAGTCGTGTTTTAGTCGTGCGGTACAGCACAAAAGTAGTTCAGGACCTTTTGCATGACAAAAAGAGAAAAATGCAATTTATAGGAGAGAATATAAATAATTCAACAGATCCTGATCACCTTGGAAATTTGTTCAGAAAGACTTTACTGTCTAAAAAGAGCCGCACTGCATTCCAGACAACTTGAATCTATATCAGTGATACGATGGTACAACAATCAGTATATTTTTCTTTTTCTAGGAACTTAAATCACTACTTGATTTATCTCGAAATATGTCTGTCTATCGCAACTTATTAAAAAATGACTTAATTGTACCACCTATCGTAAGTGATTACGAATAAAATGATTAAAACAAATCCATTCTTAATTCTCTATTCATTTATAGATTCCCATGTTTCCAATTTGTATGAAAGATTTAACATTTATTAATTTGGGCAATCAATCAGACGATGATAATTTGGTAATAGAAAAGCTAACTGACTTTTCTTAAGAAAAATTTCTAACTGAACTTTTATTTTAGATTAATTTTGAAAAACTTCGTATGATTGCAAAAGAAATTCGCTATATAATGAATATGGCATCATCACCATATGTAAAATAAAAAAATTCGGACCGTTTATTAAACATAATTATATCGTTTAGGACATGTCAAATATGTTTGATTCGCCCACATCTCATTCGCAAGTTTTCGCTGGTTTTGGTCATCAAACAATAGCAGATTCATTTGGAACAATGCGGCGGCATCATACAGGCACTCGTTTATCTGCTTCTGCGAATGCTAAACGAATTTATGATGAAGTAAAATCGCGCGTACGAGAAAAGAAAAGATTTTATAAAAAAATTATTCTTTAGGCTTTAATGGTCAAAAAAGTGAAAGCATATTTGAATAATGCTGAAATAATTGAGGATGAAGATCGTTTAATTGCATTAGCCAATCAATGTGAACCTGGTAAGAAATATTTTTTTTTAAAGAAAACCTTCTTAAAAAACACATTAATTGTGAAAGTTTTAACTTTAACAGATTTTGATAAACATGAGATAGGGATGGATTTTCTTATTGAAGAAAATATAAAGATAATTATTTCTTTAGATTCTTTAGTAAATCTATGGACCTCTTCATCCATTGCAACATTTGTTGAATTTACATCGTTCGTTGATATGCACGCTTTAGAAAACAAAGGAGAAGATGATGAGAAACCTATTGCGACTACTGATAGTGGCGATTCGATGAATGCTGCATTATCTCGAATAAGAATACATTCGTCGCCATCAAGATTCCATTTTTTGAAAAATCCCTTTCGTCACAATGGTATCTTTCTAATCTTCTCTATCGCACTAAACATGAATCAATATTGATTGCTTTTGCTATTCATATCTATATATTCAAATCATTAGCGAATAAATAATTTTATTATGGCTTGATTTTAGCTGCTACACTTAAACGACGTCCATCTCCTTCAACTTCGAGTTTATCATCGAATTCATCTGGTGACCGTCGTACTGGCACCATACAATTAACGAAATTTGGTATGTAATTCGTCTTTTATTTTCAATTAAATTGCGATTTAAAACAAAAGCAAAGTGTTTTCTCTAACGTTTTTGTTTTGTTTAGAATATTATTCAGGTAAATGTAAATGTTGTTATATGTATTTTTTCCCCTGCCCATTTAAATATTATTTTTAATTTCGCTTCTTACTGTTGTCTACTAGTTGGAAAAGACAAAAATATTAAATTTTCATATTTCTTCTTATTATAGGCACACAATCACCGGACGCTGTGAATAAATTACTTCGTCTATCGGATAGTAGTCATCAGACAAAAGCTCGAGCACCAATAAAACCAAATCCTAATTCAAGCAGTTCAATTTTTCGAAACACATCGCCATTAAGAGGCAATCCGATGGCATCAACAGCGCTAACATCAGTTAGTGAAACAACCCAAAGTAATAGCCGTCGCCATCAACATATGAATAAAATGCGTGATGCAAATAAATTAACGAGTGAAAGTTCAAGTCTAAATTTTAAACCAGTATCATCAACAGTTTATGTTCGATCGCAGATCAGTAAGAAAAAATTTCGTAAAACAAAACAAAAATACATTTTCTTTTTCATTTTTAAGCATCAAATCCAAATAACAATGATTTACCTAAAAGTACTGATTCAGGAAATGTTAGTCCTCATTCAACAGATACATGTATGTATCAGTAAATATTAATTTCAATAATCGGAAGTATTTCTATTGTAGATATTGGTAGTGAGAAAAGTGAAAAATTCATTAATAGTTTAATATCTGATGAATATTCATCGATGAAAAATCGACACAATTCAATGTCAAGTAAGAATAAAAGTTTTGAATAGATAAATTTTAAGAGATTAATCTTTAGAAAATCAACATAATGACGATCCAAGACCGATAATAATACGTAATTGGATGCAACGATCGAAATCTCAAACTGAAATAAATGCGCATCCAGGTTTGTGCGGAATTATTGGAGTTGGAATTTTTTGTGAAATATCTTCTGAAAAACGAGTTGTGATACGGATCTTTCACAGAACATAATTTATCATTGCAGAGTAAAGAACAAAAAGACTTACGAGCTCTCGGCACCAAAATCCGTCCCGGAGTACAAGGGAAGTAGAGCTGAGCTATAGTTGTAGTAAATAAAGAAAAAAATAAGCGTTTTGAATAAACAGTTAAAATAGAATATCTAAAATCACTGCGACCCAACAAAGGTGATCTAGAAGATACTCATTTTAACGGCATTTTCCAAGAATTTATAGTCAGTATATAATAGGAAATAGTTGCTGGCATCCTGAAATATCATCATAATTAATGAATCTTCAACAAATTCCGATAGTCCTTCTTAATTCATATAGCACTTTCTGCTTGTGTCGTAATGTTTAAGAAAAAGTTCTATTCATCATCGAAACCAATATTGAAACTTTTTGAAGTAACTTCGTTTCATTTGTCACATTTTTGAAGAAACGTCATACATGCGTGTATCTTCTTTTTTTCTAATTTCTAGAAGAACCACCTGTCGACTACGACGATGCTGAACAAGTAACAGCAGTTTAAATTCATGTGCCTGAATGTTTGTTTAATTGGCCCGGTGCCTTTTTATTTTTTGTTTCTATAAACAGTAATCGAAACGTGGTCTACAACGAAAAAAACAACATTCATCAACATTGTACATTGTGTGTTTTGCATTTTCTTGTCTCTTGATTAGTTTTCTTATATTTTCCTACTGACCATCTTTGTGTTGGCCAACGCTCTGTTTTCGGTATCTTTCTTACTTTTGGTTTCTATTGCATCGATCTGATTCGTTTGCTTGTTTTTGTTCTACTTACATTGGGGAAATCGTAGCGATTAATATGTTAGACATATGTTATCTAAAATATTCATCCATTTTTTTTAACCAGATTTAACACTTTTGCCATACTACGAAATACTATTGTAAACTTCTCATTAGATGTCAGATGCGCCGCACTAATTGTTTTGTTCTTATTTTGCTTATTTGTCTCTTGAAGAGCAAGAAGAGTTAAAGGGAAAAAGCACATTCTCGTGTTCCTACCGCATCTCTTTTTAAGTTAAGATGGCTATTTGATATTGTTGTGAAACTTATATGTATCAGAAACTAAATGATATATCGTTTTTGAATTAAAACGAAACTAAAAACCATTACTAATTTGTTTTCCTTTGCTTTTTTCTTTTTGTAAATTTCTTCTTGAAATACACTAACATTTTTTTTTCTTCTGTATTATATCCTTGCTTGTTTGCTATCGATACAGCGAACTGTTACGAATATGATAACGTGTATACGTATATATATATATATATATTTGTTTAACTGATTTTTCTCTCGTTTTCTTATGTATATATATAATTATATAAACAAATCATGTTAATATAAAACCCTACGTAAAATGACTGTCTAACAAAGTAGGATGAGTCATTTTCATTAAACAGAAAAGAAAAGAAACAGCAAACACATCACCTGACTATGTTAATAAAGAGGTATCGTTCGATCGTCATACGAATTTGATTTTTCCTCAAGTCTAGAAATGTATTCAATATGTATTCTTGTGTTATTATCATGTTCATTCAATGACGTATGGGCAGCAACACCCTATCAAGCTTGTGATTCAGCATTTGGTACCATTCAAACATTTGATGTCACAGGTTGCACAACATCGCCTTGTAAATTTACTAAAGGTAATTCGTATGCAATGAATTTAACATTTCAATCAAAAGCCCCGTCGAATTCTGTTAAAGTTAGCATACATGGTAAAATGAGATACTAAAAAATATTTTCCCTTGTATTTTATGTTTTAACTGTTTGAAGGTGTTATTGCTGGTATTCCCATTCCATTTCCATTACCTGATCCAGATGCTTGTAAGCTGGGTATTGCATGTCCAGTGAATGAACATGATGTTTATACAGCGTCACTTGCACTAGAGGTATTATCATCGTATCCATCGTTGTCACTCTATGTCAAAATTGAATTAGTATCCGGAGAAAAAGATCAAGATTATGCTTGTCTACGATTTCCGGCTACAATCACAAGTAGTACAAATGAACTGAACAATTTAGTTGGTTGGGAAAAAGGAAAAATATTTGAAATATTGTATTAAAAAATCGCACAATTAGACTTAAAGGCTTTCAATCATTCTTTTAGAAGCTTAACTTGTGTATTATATTAAAATTTAAATAGAGCTTCATCTAGCAGTACTTTGTACGCTAATATTCTTTCTTTCAATAGCCAGTATCAAAGATTTTGAGTAAGTGGAGAGCATAGCTTCATGCATATAACACACTGGCAATTGTTTCATTCTAAATGACCTAGTAATTGAATATCATTCTATCTATTCGTAGTGTAATTGGAATGAAATTTGAAGCCACAATATAACTTCAATTTCTTCACACATATCTTGCTGTAGCTTACATAAATAAAAAAAACAACCGAAAACGAAAGAATCATGTGTACTGTGGGTTCATATTGTTTATGATCTTAAAAGCTACAAGCCGATATTTGATAAATTTATTAAATTACAAAAATATTTCATCCTGCCGTTAGTAGACTTTTTCCGTTGATAAAAACAAGGCAAACATATTTTTCGCCTAAAGTCATTTCATTATTCATTATATATATTTTTATTTTCACCATCTCATGTAAAACTTTTGATCCAAAAAAGTTACTAATAAATACTTTTAATATTTTTTCATCTAGTGCAAAAAATACTTATAAGTGAACCTTTTTAAGTGACTATAACCCAGGTCGAACAGTCCGGCCTGGAAAGGGCCGGTTCCGGATAGTTTCGTTGATTTTGTGGAAGCAGTATTCCAGTTGGAAAATTTTCAGATTTTTTTCCGGTGATTTCCGGTCAATTCCTGCCGGAAAGCATCGGAATTTGGCAGAAATCGGCCGAAAAGTCTGGTTGTATTTTTGACCGCAATACTGCTTCCATGTTCCAGCGATTTTCCGTGTTTTCCTACAGGATATGGTGAATTCCCAGCATATTTCCTGGAGTATCCTACGGAATCCGGTAGCCGGAATGTTCGGCCTGGGAAGTATACTTATAAGTAAAAAGTATACTTTTGAGTATTTTTCAAAAGTAATTATTAGTACTTTTTACTTATAATTATACTTATAGTCACTTAAAAAGGGTCACTTTTAAGTAATATGTCTACTTTATCGCTTCTCGAAGAACTTAAAAGTACTTTTGATAGCAATTATTAGTACTTCAAAAAGTACTAAAAACTGCTTGCGTAATTATACTTTTAATTAATACAGTAACTGAAGTACTTAGTAGTAATCGATATGCAGCACTTGCAAAATTTACTTCGAAACAATAAAAACGCTCATGACTAACTGAGACACATATTTTTCAGTGAACACTACTGAAATTGGTGACTATCTATGTAGTTATCCACTTCCAACCAAGTTTTGTCCACCATCTATCTCGTATGATACAGATGTCAAGGTCGCACATGCTGGCTTCCATCACTATGCAATATTCTATAATAAATACAATGAGAAAAGAAAACAAAGTATGTGATTTGGTGAACGTGCTAAATTATCAAATACTAAGTGCATTTCAAGGAACAAAAGATGAAATGGCATAAAAGAATATATCACTCAACGTTGATTAATTCTTAAGAGTATGCCTTAAAATATGAGAAGTTTGATGAAAGAAATCGCGTTAACTAAAATTTACAATAACACTATATATATATTATTGGCCGAATTTCGTGTCTATATGACAGAAAAACAGATGCTGATGGGAAACAGTGAAATGAAAAGTAGATAGTAATAGCTATTTGTAGGCGGTAACGAATGACTACCCAAGTCGAACATTCCGGCCATCGGATTCCGTAGAATTCACCAGGGAATACGCGGGAAAGTCACCATATCCTGCAGGGAAAAGCAGGAAATCGCTGGAACATGGAAGCAGTATTCCGGTCAAAAATACGACCGGACTTTTCCGGCGAATTCCTGCCAAGTTCCAGTGCTTTCCGGCGGGAATTGATTTGAAAAAATCCGAAAAATTTCCAACCGGAATACTGCTTCCACAAAGTCAACGGAACCGGCGTTTCCAGGCCGGACTGTTCGACCTGGGTACTAACAATGGAGGTGCTTGTACTGTCCGTGAGAAAAACGGGATATTTTCGGATCAAATGAAAGCTCTCATAGCCAAACTGACAAGGTTAAAATATTAGCTGCTATTGGCTTGTCTAGACTGAGATATTCGATTTTTCAGTGGATTTTCTCTAGAGGACCGGCTATCCCAGCAATATCATATTTTTGAACTTGAACCTGAAACTATTTATGCATGAAGGTCTCAAGGAGACTAGCTTACAGAAAACAAAAATCAGAAGTTTTGGTCAAACCCTCTTCGAAATATAGGTGTCTCAAGCATACAGCGTCTATAGAAAATTGGCTATATTTTGAGAGATTCATATCTCGAAGAAGGTTTGACCAAAANAGATCGTTAAAATCAGTAATTAATCATTTTTGAAAGAAATTCATTTCCGATACTCGCATAAGTGCAACAATTACAATGGAAGTAAACTCTTTCAATATGAAAAATGAACTTTATCAAGTCAAATACCGGCAGCCCAGGGTCACTTCCCACCACTGTAAACAGTAGCAGGTCCCTGTAGAAGTTCGAAAACTCCCCCGGCAGGCATAGCGGTTGTTCGTGGCGTGCTACAATCAATATAGAATTTAGTCGCTTGAGAACAAGCCGATTGCGTCATGGAGATATGTCCAATAAGAAAACAAAATAGCAATTATCATTTCATATTATTGATTTAAGAAAAATAAATCTCTGCGATGAAATTTTTGTCGCTGAATGCAAGATTTTGTCAGTGATGATTTCTAATAAATGCAATAGTATTTATTTTTCTATTTCATATTTTCAAAAGATCGTTAAAATCAGTAATTAATCATTTTTGAAAGAAATTCATTTCCGATACTCGCATAAGTGCAACAATTACAATGGAAGTAAACTCTTTCAATATGAAAAATGAACTTTATCAAGTCAAANCCCCCCCCCTCCACCTCAGGGATGGTCTGGCCAATAATGACAATTTTTTCGATAACTCAGCCATTTCTTGACGGAACCTTCTCATCTTCGAACTCGACTGAGATATTGATGAGATCATTCTGTGTACAAAATTTCATGACAATTGGATGAGGCTTTCAAGAGTTATCGTGTTAACGACCGGACGGACACACTGACCGAATTTAGTGTACTCACTTTTTGAGTACACAAAAGCACAAGAATCATATGTCGTGAATTGTTCTTTAATAAATCAAAAAAATGTCAAGATGATACTTCAATTATTACTCAAAATGAAATACGAACTTCATTCATGTAGGCTAGAGCTCATCGACATATCATTAGTAATATATTGTTACTTAACCAATAAACGATTAATATTTTGCATGAATGATTGTTCACACATTCTTTTTTTTCTCTTTTCGCAATAAGTCCAATTATTAAATTAGCTTAAAATAACAATAGATTTCTAAAAATCACGATATTATATCTGACTCTTCGGTTAGACAAATATTACAAATTCTCTTTGATTACAACACGAAAATACGCAATCGACTATTTATGTCATGTTGTAACTGACGTGATTATACAAGAATTTCCACCGAAGAATGAATTTGATGTTCTGTTTCTTGAAAGCGATGCTTCAAGCAGTTGCATTCAGTAAAAAGAAAAGTTTTCTTCAACGTTACAAACAACATCAGGATATGCAATTATAGTTTTAACCGATGTAATCGATGAAGCAAATGAATGGTCTTGCAAGAAATGATGAGGTTTCTTTTTTTCTTTGTATAAGTTCGGCAATCGTCAACAATATTGACGAAGAAAAAAAGAAGGAAATAGTTATGTGTGACATATAACTAACTGTAATAAACAGAAAAATTCTTTTCTTTCTTATCCTTGTGAAAGAAAAAGTCGAGAAAACAACTAGTAACAACATTTTTCATCCGAATGTTAAATAAACAAGTATAACTGTTTCAATATCTATTAGATAAAGTGATCATCTGTAGGATAAGTGGATCCTATTAATCTAGATTAGAATATCCTTGTAAAGAATTGCTATGTCAAGAGTTGTATGACTACGTAATGATGTTTTGCTGATAACTTCTCCTTTTATTTATAACTACAACAACTGCGCTACATTTAAAGCTTAAAGTTGTTCTCTTTAGCATAAACGGATAACGAAAGAGACCGAGAAAAAAAGGCACGAACACCAACCTAATTCGATTCAGTTAATGTCTCTTAGTCTTCGCTCGGCATATCGGCAACACAAAGCAAGGATGATGACTTAGCGGGAAAAGACGATCGTCGATGCGGGTACAAGAAGAAAAAATAATAATGGAAAAAGAGCGAAAGAAGACTAGCAATCCTGAACAGTAATCATTGAACGTCACTCGCATAAGAGTCGCCTGCCGTCAGCCGAAAAAAGAAAATATTAGTACTGCAAAGTCTATTATTTATAGATAGCGCGATCACTAAAGAATCAAATCAGAATCGTTACATTCATGTTCGATGACTAGTAAATAAGTTCTATGCGTAATTGAATGGTAAAGATAATTAACTATCAGATAATCATTGATTAAATAAATAAATGTTATTTTTTTAGGCACATTGAATTTTAATTTTTTATCATACCAAACAAAACGATGAAGTATAGCAATGGCTCATGGTGCTCAAACAACATATGAGTTTTAAATTTTGTTCTTTATTATACAAATCAATGTTATTCTTACGTCATGTTCTTATAAAAACATTCATTCTTAATCTCTATTTGTTGCCTTGCTATTATTATCTCTTTTTATTATCTCCATGTTTGAGCAGCTTTCTAACCTGTCTCGTTCCGGAACAAATCAATTTTTAATCCATATTTTTGTCATCATATGTCTATCTAGTACCGTCCCACATTCTCATATTGTTATGTGTTATTTTAATCGTCTATCAGGTAAAGAAGAGTTTTGCTTTTGAATTAAAATATCTGTACTCAAATCAATTTTGTGATAATTATTAAGATTTCTAACGAGTGTACCAAACATCTCTAGAGATCGTCTGCCATTCGCTTTATGCTTAGATACCATTGATTGAAGTAGCAGAGGCAATTTTTTCGAGTACCAAAAGTGTTTTTCTTATTATTACTAGAACTAAAATGCTCAATTATGTATCGCTGAGTGTTATTTTTTTTTCTTAATTTTTCTAGCTGTTTCACCTGTGTCTGATGCTGAAATAGTTATTGGAGCATTTTTTTCTTTGCATCATCCTCCTACTTCCCATGGAGGTGGACGATTACGAGAATGGTAAATAGAATATTCTTTAAACATTAGAAAAACTACTATCCGATTATCGATTATTTAGTGGCGACATTCGGGAAGATTATGGCATACATCGTGTAGAAGGAACTTTTTGGATTCTCGATCAAAGTAAAACAAGCATTATTTTTTATTTTCATAGATAATAATTACTATCATTATTTTCCTAGTCAATGCGAATCAATCCATATTACCCAATATAACAATAGGGTATCAAATTCGTGATTCATGCTGGTATGTACCGGTTGCACTCGAACAAACAATTGAATTCATTGGAAATTCGGTCTTGAATTTTGGTGATTCACCGGTGAGTACGAATGGTGCAGGTCGATCGCGATTAGCAGCTATTATTGGACCAGGTGATAGTTCGATAACAATGCAAACGCATAATATTTTGCAATTATTTGAAATGCCACAAATTGGCTATTCAGCGACAGCTAAACAATTGAGTGATAAGGAAAAATTTAAATATTTTACACGAGTAATAGCATCGGATACGCAACAAGCACAAGCAATGGTAGATATTATTCGGCAATTTAAATGGAGTTATGTTGCAACAATTGGCACTGAAGGTATGATCACAATAAAAGAAAAATGTGGTTCTCTTGTCTTTTGAAATAATTAATTAATATTTCTATTTAGGTGATTATGGTCGTGGAGGTGTTGAAGCTATTCGTCGTTTACTGAAAAAAGATGCATGCATTGGAGCAGATATTACAATGGTAAACCGGATGATTTGTTTTGCAATTGAACTTTTTTTTTAAATTTTATAGCCCATTGGTGCAAATGTAACAGTGGCTACTCAATTAATAACACAGCTTGTTACTCGAGCTCCACGTGTTCAAGTACTCGTATGTTTTTGTCTAGATCATTCGGTTCGCGCTATTTTACAAAGCATTAAAGAATTAAATTATACTCAACGATTTATTATTCTCGGGAGGTAAATTGAATCATCAAATGATGGTGTGTTTTCTTCGTCTTGATTTTGATTTTAGTGATGCTTGGGCTGATCGTTTGAATGTTATACCAAACAACACAGAGAACGTAGCATTAGGTGCTATTACAGTAAGAACGAACATATTTTTTCCATGTCGTATATGATGCTGTCTAGAGACAGGCTGATTATACAGATAAATATGTCTTATTACTAATAATAGCTCTAGTACTGAATAGAAAGCTAATCGGATGAATGATTTCATAATTCTATCACGAGAGCTCCCTTGATTAATCGTCCACTCATATATATCGCGAATCACTTCACGGTCGGCGATACTATCATTTTGAATATATCAATTATTGTATGTCTGCTGCAAAATAGAATGAACAGCCCAGAGCCATAAAAAAGGATGGTAACTGTATTTTATCCGATGAAAAAGTGAGAGACGTTCCGAAGTACTCTATAGTTAAATTTTTAATTTATAAAAAAATGTGAAAACGTACATGCCTTAATTTTTATACTTTGAGAATGTTTTCAATTCGATGCTCCTTTGAATCACTATGCTGGTAGTTACATTAAGCGAAAGGGTTATAGAGAGAGAGAGAGTGCTCTCTCCAAGGGGGAAACGGTGGATTTTTGGGATTTTAAATACGGCAAATCTCAAAATTGAAAAGTATTTTCCCCTGTCAATGACCTGAAATTCTTCCCATATGTAGATTTCATGGTTCATAGAGGATCCTAAAAGTTTCAACCTGAACAAATTTTTTCTTCTTTAAATATTGAATTTTCAAAAAAAAAGGGATTTTCTGATTGTGCTGTGAAATGTGCGTTTCTTGCGCATTCGTTATCTTAAGAAGGAAACATCCGTTTACGCTGAAAATTCCATCATTCACGGTTTAGATTTTAAAAATCCCAAATCCGCCCTTTTCCCCTTGGCGAGTGCGATCCTTGCCATTATTATTTGTTATGAATATCCCATAACAGTCAATCTAATTTTTGAGAAAAGTCTATTCATATTGCACAAGCTTTCTCTCTGTATATGAATAGATCAAAGCTCGTTCATTACGTGTACCTGGTTTCGAACAATATTTTCGTCACTTGCATGTATATAATAATACACGAAATGTGTGGTTTCCGGAATATTGGCAACAAAAATTTGGTTGTTCTTACGATTATCATAATCCTTATTCTACCCGATCATCGAAATATTCACGGCAATGCCATCCAGAAAATGAAAGTCTCGCTAGAGTACCCTATAATGAAGATCCAAAACTTGCATTTGTTATCAATTCAATATTAGCTGTCGTACATGGTCTAGATAAAATGCATAAACAAGTAATTTTAAAACGAATATTATTTCTATTGGGCATTGAAATTTGAAAATAGATTTGTAATGGTTCAAGTGGTCTATGTGCAGAAATGGCTCGTATGAATACATCATTATTAATGCACTTTTTAAAAAGTAGTCGGTTTACAGGCGTAACTGGTAATATGAACAAAAACAAAGCAGCAACATTTGTCAAAGGAATATTTTCTTGTATTCTAGGCGAAGAAGTATTTTTTGATGAAAATGGAGATGGCCCTGGAAGGTATATAGTGTACAAGACTTTTTGATTGTAGAGTCTAATTTTTTATTGATTTTAAGATATGATATTCTAAATCTACAATCTAATGTAAATGATGTGGAACATCCGTTACATTACGTACAAGTAGGAACATGGAGTACTGGAAAGTTAACTCTGAATATATCATCAATGCGTTTTTTCGCCGATCAACGCTCGTTGGACCAAATAAATATTTCCCGACCTTGTAGTGATGCTTGTCCAACGGGCCATATCAAAGTTAGTTTCGTTTTTTTTCTCATTACTCGTTTTTTTCGAAGATTGATTTCTTCTAGAAATTTACCGACGAGGAACAATGCTGCTGGAAATGCCATCATTGTGTCGACGCTATTATGCTGGATGATACAACATGTTTTACTTGTCCAAGTGGATTTTTACCTAATCCTAATCAAACAGGTTATTGTCATAGAAATAAAGTTATAAATGTGTACAGTAAAATTTCACCTCAGTAAACACCTAGGGGAGATTTCTAGGCCGGACACTTGATGGCGATATCTGCCGTATAGTTTTCTTTTATGGATATCAATCACAAACATGTTTTCCGCAAACTGCATCATAGAAGGCGGAATATGGGTGCTGTTAGTGTGAAAAGTTACACTCACACCCTGAGAAAAACTCTTAAAACTATCCTGAAAGTAGTCGGAGGTGAATCTCTCCATACTTTACTTCTATATAGTACCTGTTGATTTTCAAAAAAACATCGTCTTTCAAAAGTTACATTTTGAAGGAGAATATTAAAGAATTCTGAAAAAAGAATAGATTTAATAAATATAATCTTTCTACGTATTACTAACAACAACGGCTACGTAAAGACTCACGTTTTAATCTGTTACGAGTTGCATTGAACGCTTTCTTTTCTAGCTTGCGGTTTATTACCAATAACAACAATAAATTTCCGTCATCCATTATCAATCATTATATGTTTTGTAGCTGGTATTGGTATTCTAATAAGCTTCTTTGTTGTCTATATATTCGTACGTTTCAATGCTACGCCGGTTGTTAAATCCACAACACGTGAATTGAGTTATTTGATTTTAATGGGAATATTATTTTGTCATTTGACAGCATTTGTTATTTTACAAAAGCCATCATTTATTATTTGTGTTTTAACACGTCTATTACCGGGCATATCATTTTCGATGATATACGGTTCATTGGTTACGAAAACAAATCGCATAGCAAGAATTTTAGCAAGAAGTAAAAAGAAAATTATAACAAGACGATTGAAATTTATGAGTGCTAGGCATCAACTTGCAATTGCTTGTTTTATACTTGTTACCGAAGTTACAATTGTTGGTAAGCTATCTGAATAGAATGTGCCCTTTGAACTAATTTTAATGATTGTCTTTTTCTTCTTCTATTCAGCTGTTACTGTTTACAAAGATCCACCGAAAGCAGTATTGATCGAAACTGGCGGACGTTTACTATTGACATGTAAGATTACTTTTTGAATGAATATGTCTTATTTCTATGATTATACGATACAAATGATTGAAACAAGAAAGACAGGAGCATCTAAGAATTGCTCATACTTCAATTCATTATAGTAATTCGTTAGAAAACATGCCAATCATGAAATATGAGATAGAGGATCGTACAACGATATCCATGTGTGTATATGAAGAAAGAAAAGTCCACATAATGAGAAGACAAAATACTGTCGAATATGAAACATGTGATTAGTTAATGAAGTGTAGAAAAAATAGAATACACACGAATGCTGTTTGATGTAAATGTCAAACTTTTAATTTAAGAAATTCGCAAACACAAAACAGTATTACTCATGACTTCAGATGCAGTAGTAAATATTTCACCCTGTATGAATTGTATAATTGCTGATGTGGATACTGTTATTGCTCTTCTTTTTATTCCTTTTAACTCCATTTTCAAACTTTATTTCAATTTGAATCGACAAGAATCAAACAAAACAGAAAAAGAAAAAAAGACACACATCTGAAAACGTATATCCCTGTTTATATTCTCCTTTCATACGTTCTCCCCCTCTCATATCTCATCACATACCGATGACGTTTCTTTTATTGCATAGGGATAAATTTAGTACATGGAGAGAGACAAGAGAGAGAAAAAAGAATGTCAAAGAATGTAATGAATGGCACCATAACGAAACAGAAAGCAGAATATAGAAGATATATCCTAACTAAATTTATATCATGGCCATCGGTCATAACAGGTACTCATCCGATTCAATATCCAGCCAACATATTATTTATCACTAGACAATTCGTTCTCTAGTTAAAATTAGCTAAAATTCAAGTCTGACTGAACTAACGGGCCCAAACAAAACACTTCAATTACTCTTCATAGGCGTAGCTTAAAAATTGTTATTCGGAAAAAGACTAGAAATATCTGAACTAAACTAACTGCTTCGAACTTAATCCAAAAACATAATACCAAAAATTTGGTTCGATTCGATATCTCAATCGATGTCTTTTTGAATGTGATCTAATTGACTAATAGGTAAAAAATCACTTCAAGGGATTGCCGCGCCACTTGGTTTCGATGGTCTACTGGTCTTTCTATGTACACTTTATGCAGTAAGTTTCTCTATTTTTCGTTTTTGTTTTTATCCGTTGAATTTTCTTCTTGATTTCAGATTAAAACAAGAAATTTGCCAGAAAATTTTAACGGTAAATTCAATTTTGACAAAAATCGTTTAGTTTCACTCTCAATTTTTCTTGTTGAATAGAAGCAAAATTCATTGGTTTCTCAATGTATACGACCTGTGTTATATGGTTAGCATTTGCTGCTGTATATTTCGCTATTGACATAAAAGTATTTTCATTATGTGTCGCTACAAATGCAAGCGCATATGTTATACTAATATTTTTATTTTTTCCGAAGCTCTATTTAATTATATTTAAACCAGAAAAAAATCATCGAAGGTAAGTTTTACTACAAAACAAGCTGGTTTTTCTCTTATTCTCTTTAAATTTTAAATTTATTCAATTTTAGTGCATTCGCTACAAACACAGATATTCGCTGTCATTTTGGCTCATCGACAACATCGAAAAGCGACATATCATCTTATCGTTATAGTGAAGGTTCATCATTGTTTCGTCGTTCTGTTTTACATCGTATTCGTTTTGGTAATACATTACGTTTGAAAGCTGAATTTGTTAATTCAGCTGCATCATCACTGCGTACGAACGATCTACTTGGCAGCGATCGTCGTCCATCAAGCTCATTATCGGCATATCCAGATAATTGGATGTATCATCATCAACATCGACGTTTATCAGGTTCACCACAAGCACCATTACCTGCATATAGTTCCGATGATTTACCATATCCTCCACGAATATTAAGTCAAAAAACGCTAGACAATATCCCTGCAGCATTAGGCATTGATTTACCTAATGTATCCATTACGTCGTTAGATCCTTCGAATAATAAGAGTGAATTAGAGACAATGGAAAAACCAAATGTGACTCAAAATCATACATCCGATTGCATTTGCACTACGAATCAATCGAACAATCATAAAAACGATATAATAGAGTACATACGTAAAAGCACAAAGAAAAGAAAACGCATAAAAGCCAACCATGATTTAGCATCATCGATGAAAATAGTTGATATTGAAACAGAATCATCAACTGAATCGGCACATGAACGTATGGGAACAACGTCAACAACAGCCAGTTTAACATATTCTAAACCTGATTGTACATGTCAATTATTATGGCAATTAGAACGCGATACAGATAGTATTGATAAATTTAAATTATTGTTTAAACGCGATCATTTGAATGTCGATTGGGATCATGTACAAGGCTCTAGTGAAGTTTAAATGATTGACTTCCATCCATTGAAGGAAGCAAAAACATTACATATCAGTTTTGTTTTTTGTTTATCTATATGTAAATGTAATATGTGTTTTTATTAGGAGAAAAAAAAAGCAATTTATCTACAAATATTCATTTTATATCAAATATCTCTATAAGGCGAAATTTAAAGTTTGAAGTTTATAATTAAAATCAAGAAGAAAGGTCCTATGATCTATCTCTGCTCCTTGGTAACTAACAAGAAAATTGATTAGATGAGGTTGTTGTATCATTCGTATTTCAAAAGAACCAGAAAATAAGATTGAAACTGATTTAAGAACTGGAGAGATCTAGCAAATAATGTACGATGACTACGATACGCGAAGCGTTAGTTCTTTTCTTGTGATCGCAGTAGAAGATTACAGTTCATCCTAACGCACTTGGCAACAACAAATTTATATGCTTGATAATCCGATTTTTCGTGTCGCTTGCGTCACTTGTAAGTCTAGACATCTTTAATACGATGAAAATTTATTCTGCTTGATATCTTTATTTTCACATATTATTGAATATATTCTATATTTGGCTTTTTTTTCTATTCTTTGCATAGCTACATCTCTCGTCATGGTGTATGCTCTCCTTTGTCTCGTAAAGTATTTCACTCAGACGAATAGAGTCGGTTTTTTGAAATTTCATCTAATGATTTGATGTATGCTGTAAGAGATTAGTTAAAACATAGATTTCGAAATTCTATCAATTAAAGAAATTGGTATTTGAATAAATAGAAAATATTAAGTAAACGAAAAAAAAAAATGTCAATACGCCGAAGCATAAAACCATGTAGATTATTTGTGTTCGTTGAAGAAAGTGCGGTTTGAGTTGTAGGATGATGCTGTGTAGAAAACGACCAGTGTTCTTCAATAAACTGTCATATTGAATATATTCATTCGTGCTTCAATTGATGTATGATTTCGTTCTTTTACTGAGAACACATGATTTCTTGAAGTGACTTGTGATTTTCAGCTTCTTGCCTTTCACAAGTCAAATCATAGACAAGCACATTTTTTCACGATCACGTCTTTTACCGGATAAATTTCCATCGATCCGTCGGTTTGTCGAAGAAGAAAATTATCATCAGAAAATTGCGATGGTACACAAGTTCGTTGGGGAATTTTCGAAACTTTTTTACTTATAATCGATTGTATCAATGTATAAATCGATGGTTGCTGCAATTGTTGTTGAAATGTCAAATCTGAGCATGAACCATCGCAATAAGTGAATGTATATTCTTTTGGTCTAATAATTAAATAAGCTAAGCCGAGTTCTTCAAATGTAATTTGAATCGTTCTGATTTTACACATTGTTGTTGGTTGCAGGTCATATGAAGATGATGTAGTAGAATTTGATGACGACAGTATTATATACGTATGTGATGTTTGACATGTTTGATTCTGAATAGCTGTTTCAATAATTAAATTTTGATTATTAATGCGTAGAAAATAATCATAGATATTAAGAAAATAAAGATCTCGAATAGGATCGACTTGTAAATATGTATCAATCGAAAATAATTCCATAGATGTTTGTGGTTGTTTAATGGAAATGTGTATTGGTATCGGGGATTTCTTTAATTCAGTTCTATCAATATGATAAATGAGTTCGATAGAAGATAACAATTCTAGTTTGAAAGACGATTGAAATGTTGATTGAACTTTTCTATCATTTAAGTTTAAACAATTTATCGAATGTAATGCTAATCTGGGAGTTGTAGCGAATGATACATTTGCTATAAATCTACGTTTTCGATTTTTATCTAGAGAATACAAAAGAGATTTTCGAAAAACAAAAATTCAATTATAAAAATACGAACTTTGTTCTAATTCAGTTGCTAAATGATGATTTTTAATCATGGATTGTATTAGTGACGAATGAGAAATATTCAATAAATCAATAAAATATTGTCGTAGGAAAAAATTGCGATAATAACTATTTGATATTAATTCCAAATGATGATAATTTGACGATGGCACTGTTGTTATTGGTGCCGAACAAGTAGATGAACATGAGAAAATAATGACAATAATAAGTAAGATAAGTTCCCAAGACGTTTTCGTTTTGTTGACAATATTAACAAAATTTGACAATAAATATTCTTGAAACATTACACACTTGCAATCATTAAAAATCAACAGCTACTGTAATGATCTTGTTGACAAAATTTTTGTTAATATAAATAAATCTGTATTTATCACGAAAATAATCGTAGCTGTAGCGAACAAGATTATAATTTTGGTACGAATCAAAATTCTTTAACGTTTTAGGCGAAGATAATATGTTTATATTCTTAATTCATATCGAAATAGATATGCAATAAATAATTTTAATGCATAGATATTTAATAGTTTTGTCTGGAGGAGAACAAGTATAAAAAAAAACAGATTTCCACCGCGAAAATACACCATTACTGTTTAATCTTATCACATGAAAGTTTGAAGCTGTCTGGTATATCTATGTGCAGCTATTCAAAAATGCCAAATCCTTTTTGTTATTATTCATAATTCAGTCTTGTACAACTAGCATTCTACCAGCTTGAAAAAATATATTCGTCTCCATTCAATTGGATGCAAAGTACCCGAGAGAAAAAGAACCATGTACTTAAAAGCAAGTGTTCTTTCTCGCTAGTCCGTTAAACTTAATGTTGCTCGGCACGTGCATCAATGTTAGACGTTATAAATATTTTAGATTCATACTTTTATAAAAATAAAACAAAAGCAAATATTGAAAAGCAACAAGACAAGTCTATCATTAATTTCTAAGTTAAATAGTGATAGTTCGTTTGATGAATTTTATCGACTTTTTGGATGTAAAATGCACTTAGGCATGTTCTTGTATCATTTGTTCTCTTGTGTAACATTATCAAGATTACGAACAGTTGAAAACAATCCTTTGCCAGTATGGGTAAAGGTGGTACCAAAAAATAAACAACATGGATTACTCCGCTGTATGCCTTAATACTGAATTAGTGTCTATATGTGGACAGTTTTGTTATGAAAACTAAACGTGAAAGCATTTATACTCGCCAAGAAGAAAGTAACTAGTTATTCTTATGTAATAGAGCCATTGTAAATAAGTCTAGAATTCGAGTCTTCACTGGTGTATGTAGGTTTGGATTATTTTCATTTATACACAAAACAAAAACATTTGTAACTATAGAACAATGAAGCATAGACGTCAACATTCTTATTTCAGTATCATAACAGAGAGAAAAAAATTTAGCTAACCGTTCTGTTAATGTTATTAATGAATGATGTACAGATGAACCACGTGAAATACATGCTTTTGGTTGACTACAAGGAATGCAGGCAAGACGCTTTGCTTCTTTTGTGCATGTAAGACACAAATTCAATGTTGATGCACTTGTACGCGTCTCACTGATTGTTCCATTTGGAATGATACTGTGCTGTTTCAGGTCATCAATATGTTTGATATGATTTTGAAGAATCGTACAAACTACTAAAAGATCAACACCATCGATAAAATCATCATCTAAAATAAATATTTAATAAAATTAAGTTACATTTATTTTATCTCAATGCAACAATATGACGAGAACCTATCTTACTTTTTAAGTAGTATTGATCTATATAGCAACGTTCAATAATTGATGAGGAAAAACCTCGAGTAATTAAACTTTTTGAAATAGGTAAATCAAGGCGACTTTGAATGCAATACGATAGAGTCGATTCACCATTATCATTCTTGCATTTTAGCATGTAATAGTAGCTGTTATTTTCATTCTGATTTATCGAATTATTCATTCTTCTTTTGGACTCTTGAATTGATCGATATAAATTTGCACCACACAGTTGTTTAGCATATGCGTAGTGGCATCGTTAGGGTGGGGGCCAGGTGAGACTCAACCTCAACACCGTGCTCGTGAGTCCCACCACCCTAAATTTTCTGGTGATGCCACTATTTCAAAGTATCCACAGCTTATGAAGAAAAAAAAGCACTTGAGATACATTTAAATTTTGGTAAGAATATTTTAGATAAAATATTTCGATTGGTTGAACAGAATTTTATCAACAGTATAAACAGTTCATAGAAAAGGACGTCAAACAACCTGAAGAGAAGATCGATCTATCGAATATGGACCAAATAGCGCCATTATTACCTTCAAGCTTTAATCCTACGACTGGATGAGATACTTTAAGAATGATCGATACATTGTCTGTTAAACAGATTGCTGCATTGAGCGAAGGTAAACTTTAAAATATTTTAGTTAATCGAACATCTCTTTATATATATATTATTGTAGTTGTATTTGGTATCGCATCTGAAGCTAAATTTGATATTTATGATGATAAAAATGTACAAATATTGCACGCTTTAGAAAGTAACTTAATAGAACTTTGGTAATAATTTAAAATTTTTGAGTTTTTTTATTCAAAAAGCTTCGACATTTGGCAACGTTTTTGTTGTTCACCTAGACGGCGTTTCACATTACGTATTGCTGATACCAGAGATGGACGGGGCAGCTAAAAAGTCGCCTCGCCACCGCACCGCCACCATCTATTTTTTAATACTGATTCCGCCACCGCCCCGCTTGTAAAATACATTTTAGGAAGCAAGTATTGATAGTCACCTTCCATAATTTTTATTTTATTGCATGCCATCAAAAGGCATAGCCCAAATATACATACTTTCACAATAGAAAAATATAATAAAAATAGAAAGATACAATAATAATAATAATAAATGCGGAAACAT